>JASDQU010308289.1:72778-88087 GCA_032191745.1 Picea mariana
CAAGAAATTCATTGTAAGTAGAGATGTTGTATTCAAAGAGGAAGAATCATGGGATGGCAATATAGAAAATACAATTAAAGGTACAAGAATACTATATGAGGAAAAAGGAGAAAATGGACTAGGAGAACAATCAAATGAACAAGGAGGAACACCATCAAGCATTCCACAAGAAGAAGACTCACAAAGGCAAGGCGGGCAAGGAGAAATATCAAGTCCACAAGTAAGTTATGACTCAAATCCTACACTTGAATCATTAAGATCAAGATTAAGAGGCAAAAAGACTAGAAGCTTGCATGAAATATATGATCAAGAAGATAGGATAGATTTGCAATCCAATTTTTCTCTATTTACTCAAGATCCTATATATTTTGAGGATGCAATTAAGGAAGAACATTGGATTAATGCAATGAATGAAGAAATGGAATCTATTAAGAAAAATGATACATGGGATCTAGTTGATTTACATAAGGAGAAATAATGCATAGGTGTGAAATGGGTATATAAAACTAAATATAAGGCAAATGGAGAAGTTGATAAACATAAGACAAGATTAGTAGCTAAAGGATTTGCACAAGAATATGAAGTTGATTACAATGAAACATTTGCACCAGTAGCAAGACTTGACACAATTAGGATGGTACTAGCTATTGCAGCTCAACATAATTGGAAGGTTTATCAAATTGATGTCAAATCAGCCTTCTTGAATGGATATTTAGGAAAAGAAGTCTATGTGCAACAACCACCAGGGTATGAAGTAATAGGACAAGAAGACAAAGTTTACAAGTTAAAGAAGGCACTTTATGGGTTGAAGCAAGCACCAAGGGCTTGGTATAGGAGGATAGATTCATACATGATAAAAAATGAATTCATAAGAAGCACTAGTGAGCCTACACTATACACCAAAGTCAATGAACAAGGCTATATCTTGATTGTTTGCCTATATGTTGATGATTTGATTTATACAGGTAATCTCTCTATTGATATGTTTAAATCAGCAATGAAGAAGGAATTTGAGATGACAGGCTTAGGGTTAATGAACTATTTTCTTGGCATTGAAGTCACACAAAATGATAAAGGCATTTTCATCTGTCAAAGTAAATATGCAAAAGATGTTTTAAAAAGGTTTAGAATGATAAACTGCAGTCCAGTTTCTCCACCTGTGGCAGTTAGCACCAAACTAAGTAGAGATCAAAATGAGATGGATTTTGATTCAACTATATTCTAAAAACTGGTTGGAAGTTTGATGTATCTCACCGCAACTAGGCCAGATATAACGTATGGAGTTAGTTTGATTTCTAGATTCATGGACACACCAAAAAACTCACATTGGCAAGCAGTAAAAAGGTTATTAAGATACATTGCAGGGACTATAAATCATGGCATACTGTATTCCACTTCAAATAATCTACAGTTTGTTGGATACACAGATAGTGATTTTGCAGGAAGCATTGATTATAGAAAGAGCACATCTGGATATGCACTTCATCTTGGAACAGGAGTTGTGGCATGGGCATCAAAGAAGCAACCAATAGTGACAATCTCATCAACAGAAGCGGAATATGTAGCAAGTACATCAGTAGCATGTCAAGCAGTCTAGATACAAAAAATATTGAAGGATCTAATGCACAATCAAGAAGAACTGACTACAATCTATTGTGACAACAAGTCCACCATTGCACTATCAAAGAATCATGTTTTTCACAAGAGGAAAAAGCATATCGACACGAGATATCACTTCATTCGAGAACTTGTCAACAATGGAGAACTCATCCTACAACATTGCAGATCAAAGGAGCAACTTGCAGACATATTTACAAAGGCTGTAGCACAAGACCAATTTGAGTATTTAAGAAGAGCATTGGGCATTGTAAATATTAATGTAATTAGTAGTAGAAATTAGGGGAGAGTGTTGGAATACGTTAATTTCTACCTACCGTCATTAAATCAGAACGGTCCACTCAACCACCGCTACTGTTCTTCCACTGCCTCTCGTAAACACTCCAAAACATTCCATCCACACTCCAGATTGTTTCGGGAGGCTCCAGAAGTTTCCTCTCTCTATAAAATCAAAAGCAATGTAACCATTCAACAAGTGAGCAATAGAATCGTTTTTTTTCTGTGCATTACATTGTTCCTTTACTTCTGCCCACTCATGTGGTAGGTTTGCTTGATAATGACCATGCTTTTAGGTTTATTTTGGTAGCCTGTTCATCACATTTGACCGCAACGGAACAAGCAAAACGTTTTTTATAACTTAAGCAAAACGTTTTTTTATAACTGTTAATTCAAAGAACATGTGAGGACCAAGCGATTTACCATTAACAAAACCTAAGATATCTGAAATAACAATTTTGAGATAAAAAAATTCCACAAATTTGAACATCTGAGTTCATATCCACAAATTTAAACATTTGAGTTAAAAATTACAAGATCTCCATCTGAGTTCATAAAATCATGGGTTTTGTGTGATGAATTACAAGAGATCTATATAGTTTTGTGTGATGAATTACAAGAGATCTATATAATATGGAAACAAAGGCAGGTATAAAGAATCTATTGCGAAAGTGAAGAGTTTTCTGGCATGTTAGAGTACAACCTCAGCCTCGTCCTACAAAAAGGAGGATGGAATCATGATCGAGTATTGTGAGAATAGTAGTTGGAGGGGCTTCTTGTGCGAGAGGAGTGGAGCGCAGTGAAGGAAGAGGAGAAGTTCGGCATATGGGGCATGTTGCGTGCAGGCAAAGCCATTCGTCGATGCAATCCATGTGGAACATGTGGCCGCAATTAGGGATAACCCTCACAACCTCTGATTCCTTGTAATCGCTGAGGCAAATCGAGCAACACTTGTTATCCTCCGCTTCATCTAATTCTTTTCCTTCTGCAGATTTGAACGACTCGCAGACTTTCTCGGAATATAACACCTTGGGGAATGAATCCAAGGTCTCCTGATCGATCCCAATTGCAACGCCGTCGTGGTTCAAATGGGCGATATGAAAGGCGATGGCGCGATCGTTAGCCCAGCTTACTGGATCGAGTAACGGAACTCCGTAGCGAGAGCGTACGATGCGATTTATAAGCAATGAGATGACGACTATTAAACCACAATTCCCAACGACAGCACTATGCTTTACGCTGTACTAAAATTTCCAAGATTGCTTGAAGTTGAATTTTGGTCCATCTCGATATATACTGGTAGCTATGGCGTGCATCGGCTGTGAGACTGAATATTACGCAGGCCGCAAAGCAGCGATTCGGCGGTTCGCTTCCCTTAGTCATGTAATGGATGATAGAAGGATTTCTGGGCGAAAATGTAATAAAATATCAGGTATTCTTGATCTCCGGTCCTGATTTTGTAGGTGACAAAGAAGATGGATGGTTGTAGTTCAATTTTTCTACTGTAAATATACTTGTTAGTTTACCGGGGACCTGAGGCGACAATTATGTAATCCTCGTCGATTTCGTGCTTGCCCATATCTCGTCCAGACAGATTTTAATAACAAATCCACGGTAGTTGCCCGGGGACCTGAGGCGGCAGTTATGGAATCCTCGTCGATTTCGTGCTTGCCCATATCCCGTCCAGACAGATTTTAATAACAAATCCACAGTAGTTGTCGGGATGGAAACAGGTAACGCAGCATGAGCAAGAAAGCGATCTGCAATGCGATCGGCGGGCAATGAGATCAATCCAAAACAATCACCGTCTATGATTTTTTTTTTTGAAATCGACGACAGCAAGCTTATACATCGAGCCACGCTACCTAACAGTCCAATTGTAAGGAGAGAGGTGCAGACACTCAGCCCACACAATCCAATAGAATTACCCATTGATAGTTTTTAGTAGCGGGAAAACCTGTCATAACTTAACTAGCCCAGCCACTTAAACCCGTCGCTGATGTACGCCTAAAAGGCGATGAAAATCCGCTAAGCACGTTGCAATGTTATTATGATTGCAATGTTATTATGATGATGTTGGAAGAAATAAGTATTTAATATAAGTAACTATTTAACATCAATTTTAAAGTAATATATATTTAATATAGGGAAGTGGAAATTGTAATAAATATTGGTGGAGAAAATTTTTAAACTTCTCCATATGAATTGTCTGAACAGTCAATGGCCGTATGCCGCTTGCAACCGTATGCTTCACCGCAGTAGGCGAGGATTCATTGCCCATGCTCAAAGCTAACACCATTAAAAGCCAAAGGCATGGAGCAAATCGAAAGCCAAGCATGGCAAATTAACTTAAGACGGATATAACATGAAATGGCAGAAAAGATATCGATCAGCCAAAAGTGGTCACGGTTCACAATTCAGTCCGGTTCACATTCCATCCGTTATACTTGTAATTCATTTTAGGTAGTGTTTGTTAAACATTTAAATGTGGCAAGTATATGGCCTCAGTTATTTTTTAATATGATTACGTAAATGTGAAAAAGTAAATATGTTAATTCATGTATTCATAAATACAAAGAAGTTATGAACAGTTAATCTCATCAATTGATTTGGGAGGACTACTAAGAATATGTCAGCATCTTCAATTATTGGCCATAAGATTAAGATTTAATGTTAAAAGATCATTAAAGATCATTAAATGTGTCCATTGTCAATAGGTGTACGCCTTTCGTGAGGACAACGGTCAATTACTACTATCCACAAATTCTGCAGACTTACTAATCACATAAGGAAAACTAAAGCATAGAGAATGACCTACTGCTGGTGGGTAACAGAAAAACTTAGCCATTTAGAATAATCTATTGTTGGGTAGTAACAGAGTTTCACTCTTGAGGTGCCTTTGAGTATTGGTGAGGTGCCTTTGAGTCTTGGTCAGTTAACATGTTTCCTTAATTACCATAGCTAATTAATATCATTTATATTTTTTCTTTAAATTTATTTTACATTGTTGGGTGTCACTTCCAATCATTTTTACCCAATCCATTCAAGTCAACTTTTTTATCTAAAACCCCTCCTTTTGTCTACTTTCCCCTTAATAATGGCACAGTGATCATAAATAAGGTAATAAGTTGTAATTAACCCAGGAGGCATATACCTATTGAAAACGTCCAGATTAATCACTCTTTTAATTAAAAAATATGCAATGTGGTTGTGAGATCTAATGATAAAAGAATATACTTTGTTATGTCCACAAATTGAAAGGAGGATTTAATATTATAACCTTCGCACATGTCATTGTGTGTCCGTTAGTCATTAGAGCCCGTGATTAACACAAATTATTACAGATTATTGATTAATATACTTGTCAAGTATAACTTGCACCTGTAGGAGACACACGATGGCGGACAACATTTAGGGTTTCGACGGACTACATAATGACAACGTTTAGAGTTCTGGCGGAAGGCATTTAGGGTTTCAGAGATAACCTGTAGGCGGAAGCTTTGGTATCGCCTCTGAGGGTTTATCAACCACAGTTTTGAATGGTTGTGCTAGTTTTTATGAAACTCTTAATTTTGGCTTGTAAATAATATTAGAAGTGATTTATTCACGAAAACTACTTTAATTCAACCTTTACCGGAATTAACCTTGTTTTGCAAGATTATTACAGGAATTGGAGGTTTGGGTACCTCAACTAGTTTAAATGACAAATTTCCACTTGGACAAGATTCATCAAGGACAAAAGATGGTGAAATTTCTATTTCACCTCTTTCACAACAGTCGGAACCCAGTGGTCAATGCAAGTCAAAATCGACGGGCAATTATGACAGGAAATTCACAGAGCAATCAGTAGATAGTTATTACACGAAATATGCACGAATCATAGGTTAACAAAGGTTGTTTTGCGAGATAATTTGTGAGCATATATATAGTGATGAATATAAAAAATACAGAACATGGGTTGTGTCGAGAACATGCCCATTTAGGTGAATCTCAAGGAAGATTTCCCAAAAAGTGCATTATGTGGGATGTACGAGCGTTTATTTAAACAACATTTCCCAAAAGTTCATGTAGCAATGGATTTTCAAAATCACATGTTAAGATCACATGTTAAGGGTTGTGCCCCACTAAGGAATATAATTTGTTTTCAAGATTCAAAAATGAGTGCATAGCGATAACAAGTCTATTAGATGTAATTCATATAGATATAAAGAGACTGAGCAGATGTATAAAGGATTTTCATATTTTTTTATTGTCAAGGAATATGGTTGAAGACATACTACAATTATTGATTTTGACATTGATGTTGAATACAAAAGGAGTTCTAAACAATTTTATGAGTTAAGATTTTCTCTACAGTCTGAGTTTTCCTTAACAACACATTTGAGGAGGGCACCTTGGTATGTGTTGTATTTCCATAGTTTTTTTAGAATTACCTTTCATCAATTGTCTTCATTTCCTGTAGATGCACATTTGTTGTAATTTCCTATAGATGCACATTTGTTGTAATTTCCTATAAATGCACATTTCTTGTTATAATTTCTTGTAGATTAAGATAGTTTATAGGCAACACTACTCTAAGTATGATGATTTAATTGTTTCTGATAATGATGTCAAATAGAACTTGATTGATTGATGTTTCATCTATCGTGCCATACAAGCAATCATCACACAAATATGGTCAGAGTTGAACTATGTCTACAATTCCTTTATGTCTTTCTTATCAACCCCTTTCCTTATTGCAATTTACCTTTCACTCAACCTTTTAACTTACATTTCAAATTAACCCTTGTTGGCCTTGAAGCTTGGTTGACTAAACCAAAGTGTGTTTGCAAGTAGGCATACTTTAATAGTGAATGATTTACTAGTGATTGATTTACTTGTGATCTGATTCCCTACCATAGACAATCAATTCTAAGTGTTCATGACCAAAAGAACCAATTTCTATTTGTGAGTCTAGAACTTTACTATTTTGATTTCAGTAGGAGTTGATAGGAAATTTCAAGATTACTTTTGCACATATTGTGCCTGTGTCTCATAAGTTTACCTACCTGGATTGATAATAAATGTTGAGGAATCTAGACCAATAAACCATACCAACATTTTTGGTGTAGTTTACGGGGAGGCACTAGAGAAATTACTCTTGAAATTGCAAGATTTATGTTCTTTTCTTGAGTTTCATTTTCTGCTATCAAATTCGTGTTTGCATTTTTTTTTTTTCCAAATTTGTGACTTGGAGGAGGATAAACGATAATCCAAGAGGTAATAACCTGTGCATCCACTTTAGTGGGTATCTTTGAGCCCTCATCATGTTGGAACTGTAAGTGTGCTTCATTTTATGCAAATTTTTATTCATGGAAAGAAAATTAACTCATGCCAAGAAAAAACCTAGTGACAACAGGGTCTTGGTAGAGTGAGGGCACTCAAGTACATGATCATATTTTTCTTTAAGTTTGTATGGTGTGGTGTGTTTGATTATAATTTCATTTATTTGTTTGATATAGAGAAGTATCTTCTTTGTAAAAAACCCCATACATTAGTCCATTTATGAGAAGAACCTCTTGAACAACCAAAAGAACTTAAAAATGATCAATAATTTGTTGAGAAAGGGAGGATGTGTTGCTACAAGTATTTATCAAATCCTTTTCCAAAGTTCAGAGTCATCACCAGGGGTGAGTATGCACCTCATGAAGCAGTCTAAGAACAAATGATCCATGAACACACCACGCAAGAGGAGGATTTAGAAGTTTTTTTAATCCTTATCAACAAGAATACAAGATCAAYGAGTCATGGAAAATTTCACATGAGCARATACTAGAGACAAAAATTGAAGAGTTTCTTGGATGCTTGTGTAAAACCACTCGAACCCCTAACTCTCATTTAGGTGGATGGGATGTTAAAATTTCTCTTTATCCCAACTACTTTGTTTCTCCAATTAGACCTTGTGGAATAATTCCTCTCAATGAGAGTTTTCCAATGATTGTAACCATGCTCAATCCCATGCTCTAGAATAAACATTATAGCCACTCAAATTTTTTAGGCCTTCTTCGTCCAAAAACCATCTCATTACCACATGGAATCCACATGACCTCTTATTACTCGTGTCATCTGACGTAGAAACAATACATTACTTTCATGGGCATTATCCTTTGACCCACCTTCATCGTCGTCAAGTTTTTTATCCCATAGTTCATCCCCAACTAACAAAACTCCAACGACGATACTTCAACGGATACCTTCCCCAGATCCAAGGACTCTGGGATCTTGATCTCTATCAACAATATCATGTCGACGATGCCAAATTACATGGGGTTTATCGTGTGTCCCTTTCTATGCGATCTAGAATTCACGATGGATAGACGACTAATATTTGATATCAAATATCCGTCAATCAATGATTTTCGTTAATCCTGACTTCTTTCATCGTTTGCGATTAATCCCTCATCGTCGTCATTTATCGGTAAAAATGGACCTTACTAACCTCCCATGCTCCGAGGACAACGCTTTTGGATCTATAGGTCCAAATATACTCATCACATATCCGACGAGATCGACGGTACTCGTCATCTTTCCTTTGCAATTACCCGTCAACCAACCAACATGTGACACATGTCCCAAGAGTTTAACATGGAAAGGAGCCATTCTCGGTCTTTTCCACAAATTGATATCTTCCATATATCCCCTCTTGAACACAATTCCATCTGTTTCCATCCTGAAATATCTCCCCTCCTAACCTAACTTATGCAGAGTCCTATGTGGCATACAAGTTGGTACTAAGGACATGTGGCCCTACCCAACTCCGCCACCTGCCTTGACATGTGCCACTTAGGCTATGTCTCTTTTCATCCCCTCAAAGTGCCATAAAACATTTCCACGTGGCATAATAGCCACTTGACATGTGGAACCTCCACATGGACTAATATGGCATACACATCATCATTGATGAATGGCACAACCTTCCAAGTGAAGACACCTATCCTTTGCTCATTGGGTGGGTGATATCATTCTTACTGTCATGACTTCACTTTCCTCCTAGCCTTGTCCAAACAAGACCCACAAATACCAACGGTCTGGATTATATATCAACTGGGCTTCAATGGATGGTCAAGATTGCTCCTTGGAATCTTCCATCAGAGTTATCCAACACTCTTTCCCTGAAATTATCCAATGGCTATGTTCTCCGATCAACAGTCAGGATATGATGATGCTAACTATGATCAACGGTCATGATAAAAGAAAATTTCCAAGCATTTGAGCTCGACAGGGACCCACCCCCTATTACCTCGACCGACTACCGACCACCACGTGTCTTCCTCATACAACATGTGCACACAAACATAGTTACAACCACAATCATTACTATGCGTAACATATAAATTCCATATCCAAACAGTCTTAGCAACAAATATTCAAGGATAATTACAACAATAAAAACCCATGACATGAAATACAAAAACATTTACACAACAATTTAAGCAAGCACATAGTGGAAACTTGTCTGTATAAATGAGTCACCAGTTGCATGCAGACCTCTGAATTTCCTCCCAGCCTTAGACTCTATTTCCCACAAACTGATGGTAGGCCGCCCCTGAGCTAGGGATTTAAATCCACTTGGAAAGGAAAACCTATCCATGCAATGTCTCTCATTAGAAATGCTCATATTTCACGTGCCAATTTTTATCAGCCAACATACAATCTCTAATTTTCCCGCATGCTTGTCCCACCCAAGGAGTGTGCCCTTTTGGCTACCTCGCTTCCATTCCAGGCTTCAATAACAAGTCGGACAGGAAATATCAAAGTTTTGTAGTTGCATCTTCGCACCTTTGGGAAAAAATTCCTAGCAATTATGTCACCTGGAGAGAATACTTATAAGCATGAAAACCTGCCTCTTCATATTGATTACTAGCAAATATTGCCTCAAGAACCTCCTGCAAGTAAGGAGATTAAAATGAGTACATACATCCACAAACAGGAAGATGGTATGAATGATGGAAAGAAGGCTCAAAAGATGGAGATACCCCCAAAATTTACTAAGGTTTGCTAAATTATTTGCATGTTCATGAAGTGTCACTTGTCACTTCTCAAACTCCCTTGAACCCACTCGATGATTAATTCCTTCTTTTTTGGGAACTTAGGATAAATTGGTATATCCCACCAAGTGAATGTAGGAAATATTTAATAATATTTCCCTTGGATTAATCCCCTATCGATTAGCTTTGTTACTAGACCCTTGGCCCCCCTTTCGCATATAGTGGATTTTATCCCCCCAAACTCTTCTCACAAGGATGGTTTGCAACAATGATGTTTTCCATTAAAATCGGAGTGGTATTACATAGTACAAAATAGGTTCACTAGCCCAAAATTTCCTGGCTTCCCATCCTATGTTCACAACTATAATTACATTTCAATTGGGGTTTGGCCTAGGAGTATTACATTCACATCCCCCTTATTTTTGCATTGTCCTCGATGTAGTATATACACATATACAATCAAAAGTTCAAAAATTTACAAAATAATGTGGGTACTCCACCCACATAACTTACTCATTCTCCCAAGTTGTTTCTTCAGGATCGTACTAAGCCCATTGGACCTTTACTAGATTTATGACTCGATTTAAGAGCTTCTTGGGTTTCCAGTCCAAAATGCATACTAGTTGTACTTTAAATTCTCCTTGTGGCTTCACCTGAATTACATTACAATCAATGACATGATTAGTATTAGGTACATACCTTTTAATTAAGGATACATGAAAAACATTATGAATATGCATGGATGTGGGTAATGAAAGAATATATGCTACAGGGCCAATCCTTTCCAAGACTTTGAAGGGTCCACAATATCTTTATTGTAGTTTTGAGCACTTCCCCAACCTTAGGGAACATCACCTTGTTTTTACTTTAAAAAACACATGGTCATTTTTTGCGCGCGCAGGTAAGTTCAATACCTCGGGTTCAAGTTGATTAGTTCAACAAACCCTATAGATACCAGCCCTTTCGACATCACCTACAAGTAGGTGAAGTATCACCCGGGGTATCTTTATGGGGACTTCATGAACCAAGATTCTGCAGTGGTGAGGGAAAGAATGGAGACATGCTCTACCATACGTACAGGATCCTTTTGCGCACTAGATACTAGTTAACTTGAGCTCGTTACTTAATTCTACAAGCATATTAGTTCATATTCATGCCACTTAGTGATTAAGCATCCAATTACATCTATTGTGCATTAATCTATCAACAATATTAGCAAAGATAAACATTCATAAATAGTAAAGACAAAATTTAACACGATACAGACATAAATGATCATCTCCCAGCACAATTATACATAGAATTACCATGGTTCACCCCCATCTAGGCTACATCCATAAGATATTTGATTCTTTATTATATTTATCGAATTTATCTTGTGCTTTGCGCTACAATGGGTGTTTGACATACACTATTGTTCTTACATTTGTATCTTCTTTATAATGTCTTCTCTATGAACTCCTCTTTTTCTCTAGAAACCAACAAAGACCCCTAACTTTGGGAATCTTTTACATATTTATACATTTTCCTTAGGGTGTGTTTCCAGCTCATAATGAGTTTTCTACCACTCATTCTATGTCGACGACAACTCATTATGAGATCGATATAGCTCACACTCGACTAGTTTTCCCAAATTTTGTGCTAGTTGTTCTTTCATATCCATTGTCTTTTCCTATTCCCTCTCTCTTCTTTCTTGATCTTCTTGGTATTATTGATCATGTTGCTTTTCCCTATACTTTGTCTCTTCTCCCTTTTCCATTCCTAAAACTTCCTGCCAAACAAGCCCCCAACACTCACATGTGGCTCGTCCCGAGCCACTTAGGCCTATTGTGTTGCACTCCTCCATTCCTCAGCAAAGTTTTGAAGGGTATTGTTCATTTCTTGTACCATTTTTGTTAGTTATGTTTCCTTATTCTATATTTCCTCCATTATTTGTGCTGTTAAAATAGTCAGTTTGGCCTCGGTGTCTTGTGTTGCTAATTTCATGATGCTTTGCATGGTAGCTAGTTCTTCTAGCACCCCAAGTACTTCATCATGTCGTGGTCACAACTCTTGTGTGATATTTCTTTGTTATTCCTTAAGTTGTTCCAATGCAAGGTATAGTTTCCTGTAATCCAAGAGTCTTGTCATTCTTTCTATTGGTGGGAGAGTATTTACATGCTCAGTGGCCTGATGCGCTTGCTCCTATACAATACTTATTTTCTCTTCTAGTTCTTTCATCTTTGTATTGTTTGTAAGCTCTATCGACATGTGTGTGCCTTCATCACACATATTTATGCATTCTTATTCCAAGCTTTTGATATTTGGCATTGTTGTTTGCGCAGTTTTTTACCTTTGTGCTTTTTCTTCTAGTGGGGTCCCTGGTGTTGTGTGCACTTCCAACTATTTGATCTTCATGCGAAGGACTTTTATAGCCTCACCAATATTTACTACCTATTCCTATACTATGGCCTCTACCACCATTAGTACTTCTGGGACCTCTTTGTATAAATTTTGGAGTGTTGCATGGGATTTTTGTGCCATATGTTTGACCTCCTCCTTCTCCTTCAAGAATTTGGCGACCTTTTCTTTATCCTCATATTTTTCATTAATTTCTTTATCGGTCTTTCCTCCTTATTCGCTCTTTTCTGTCTTGGATTTCTATGCTCGTCCCTTTGCTTCTCTCTTATCATTTTCTGTGAGTTCCACTCATTATTTTACTATGAACTTGTCCTGTAGCACAGTGGTGTATTGCTTCTGCAGTTTCTCCTTCTCTTCTTCTTCTTTATCCAATTCGCTAAATGCGGTGTCTACCCGAAAACATAGTCCCTACATGATCCATGTGCACAAACCCTGTAATAATTCCATTGGAATCTGGGAGATGACTAGGTTCACATGGCTTAGTCCTTGACATAGCTTCTCCTGTACTTCGGGGTTAGGTAACCTGAATGTCTCTAACAGGATCTTGATCGCTCTGTGCTCTATTTATACCTCAGTTTGTGATTCCTATGTCATTCCTTCTTGTGTTGCACCTGATCCTTGTGTAGGTGCCAATCAGACTGTCTCCAATAACTGTTGTAGCCTCAAGCATTGGTTCTACACCTTCGTTTGTAGTGATTATTGTTTCTTGGTAGTCTCTTCGATGACTTCTTTCATGGAATCCCTTAGTCGGTATCCAATTATGTCCATGTCGTCATATGTTAGTGTGAATATGACTTGTGGATTTTGAGCCTTCCTCTTCTTCCTCACAACTAAACCCGATCTTTGGTCCTGGTGTTTCCTCCATGTTTGAGGTAATGGTTATGGAGGTTGGTATGTTATGTCTCCTCGTTGTTCCCCCCCATTGCTACCATGCACCCTTGTGTTGGGGCCTTCCAGTCTATTTCTCAGTATTTCATTACCAACTAGATGTCTTCTTCGGTTATCTTGTATTTCGTTTGGACCCACTCCTCCCTTGGATCCTTCTTGGTTTTGATGTACATATGATTCATATCTGTGAAAAATCTCGTGACTGGGACATATGCCTCCACCAAATGTGGAAACATGCACAGTGTGCTTCGTATAAAATGTTGAATCATTTCCCCATAGAGAAATAATTGGACATTGTTGTCCATTTTCCTCCTCTTGTTTGTTGAAAACCATGAATTATGGTACTTCGTCATGACACATGGCTTCCCTCTCAGCCCTAGCAATTGTGCGTCCTTTGGTTTTTCCCATGATATGAAGTAAATCGAAATCAAGAGCCATGGGTAGTGAAACTCCATTCCCTTATCTTGGGAGTCTGTGTAGTCCAGGAGGAATTGGCTCAATAGGAATGGTTTCCAGCTCATTGCAGTTCCTAGTGATTATTGCTAGTAGGGTCTTCCCTTAGGGTTGGAAACCTAGTGATTATGGATATCAAGTCCACACCAATGGATACTGGCCTATCCAGCCACATGTACCACCCATGCACATAGGATAAGAGGCATTTAACACTTGCATTGACTTCTTTGTTACGTCTGAAGTGGGGAATATAGAACAGGTTGAGGAGGCCTTCTCACTCCAATCCTCTAGCCCAAATCTTGGTAATCAATATTCTCTTCTTCGTGACTGAATGTACCTTGAGTTCCAAGTATTTGTGGGGCACAAGTTTAGGGAACTTCACCACCTCTTCGATGTCATGATTTGCATACTTTAATTGGGGCACCTTCCCTAGCATGTCTTTGTTAATGATCACTCCCTCTAGAATATATGGAGTCTCCAACCTATAGTCTAGATTCTTCTGCAGTGTGACCAGTGGGGCATCGTCCTTTCTAGGTGGTATGTAGTCATGAGGAAAGATTAGCTAGATGAAGATGCACCCGTGGTTTCCTCAATCTCTTGTTCAGCCTCTGGAGCTATATTGTGACTCCTCCTTGGTACAACAATTGTTTCTCCTATTTCTTTGGGTGTGCCATTTCTGTAGTGAATTAGTGTTAATGGGTTATATAGCTATGTAGCTCATTATAGCTCTTTGATCTCTAGTTTTCCTGGAATGCTAAGTGACAATGGTTTTCCTAGAACTCTGACACTGCTTGGCCCCTCTCTTGACGTAGTGTGGTCCATCTCATGTATTGTTCATCATAGTTACCAACAAGGTAAAATTGTTCCGGCTAGCATTGAGAGTAATACTTAGACTATTGTAAGTGTAATCCCAGTACCCATCAGAATGTTTAGAGTTGGATTATTTATTATACTAAACAATGGATCAAACTGATAAGATTTAAATCTTGATCTAATGCTCAAAATTCCAAATACTATATTCCATCAAAAAGGGCTATCATAATCTTCAACTAGCACATATTTGAAAATATGAATATAAGAAAATGCAGAAAAACATCAAGATGAATAGTAAATTTCACATCAATCTTGATTGACACATTCATATGGTTGAAATTTCATTAATTATGATCCTTCTAATCAATAAATAAGATGTTCTCCCAGAAGAAATGCTTCACAAAATACACAATAAATCATCCACTGCATAACTCTGCTAACAAAGATGTTGATAAATCCTTTATCAATTAGTATTCCATTAGATAAATAAGACAAAGAGAATGGACAAAGAGAGGAGCACAAGCTCATATTTGACCACACAAGAATCCTCCACCAAGAAATACAGAGTCTGAGAATTTACAAAATAGTGCTGCAAACTTTCTTGTAGCCTCCTTTTTCACTTTTTCCAAAGTATTTAACATCCGAAAAATGTATCAGGTATCCAAAAATGATGTAAACTTCATAATATTAATAATCTTGATTAAAGGAAAGCACCCAAACTGATAATCATGGCTTACAAAACATAACCCTCACCAAAAATGTTGTAAAATGCATGAAACATGAAATTTGAGTTTATTGACTCAAATACTTTCAAAAGGATGAATTTGTCCAAATA
>JASDQU010308289.1:88107-111650 GCA_032191745.1 Picea mariana
CATGTTAAGGGTTGTGCCCCACTAAGGAATATAATCTGTTTTCAAGATTCAAAAATGAGTGCATAGCGATAACAAGTCTATTAGATGTAATTCATATAGATATAAAGAGACTGAGCAGATGTATAAAGGATTTTCATATTTTTTTATTGTCAAGGAATATGGTTGAAGACATACTGCAATTGTTGATTTTGACATTGATGTTGAATACAAAAGGAGTTCTAAACAATTTTATGAGTTAATATTTTCTCTACAGTCTGAGTTTTCCTTAACAACACATTTGAGGAGGGCACCTTGGTATGTGTTGTATTTCCGTAGTTTTTTTAGAATTACCTTTCATCAATTGTCTTCATTTCCTGTAGATGCACATTTGTTGTAATTTCCTATAGATGCACATTTGTTGTAATTTCCTGTAAATGCACATTTCTTGTTATAATTTCTTATAGATTAAGATAGTTTCTAGGCAACGTTACTCTAAGTATGATGATTTAATTGTTTCTGATAATGATGTCAAATAGAACTTGATTGATTGATGTTTCATCTATCGTGCCATACAAACAATCATCACACAAATATGCTCAGAGTTGAACTATGTCTACAATTCCTTTATGTCTTTCTTATCAACCCCTTTCCTTATTGCAATTTACCTTTCACTCAACCTTTTAACTTACATTTCAAATTAACCCTTGTTGGCCTTGAAGCTTGGTTGACTAAACCAAAGTGTGTTTACAAGTAGGAATACTTTGATAGTGAATGATTTACTAGTGATTGATTTACTTGTGATCTGATTCCCTACCATAGACAATCAATTCTAAGTGTTCATGACCAAAAGAACCAGTTTCTATTTGTGAGTCTAGAACTTTACTATTTTGATTTCAGTAGGGGTTGATAGGAAATTTCAAGATTACTTTTTCACATATTGTGCCTGTGTCTCATAAGTTTACCTACTTGGATTGATAATAAATATTGAGAAATCTAGACCAATAGACCATACCAACATTTTTGGTGTAGTTTACGGGGAGGCGCTAGAGAAATTACTCTTGAAATTGCAAGATTTATGTTCTTTTCTTGAGTTTCATTTTCTGCTATCAAATTCTTGTTTGCATTTTGTTTTTTTTCCAACATTTGTGACTTGGAGGAGTATAAACGATAATCCAAGAGGTAAGAACCTGCGCATCCACTTTAGTGGGTATCTTTGAGCCCTCATCATGTTGGAACTGTAAGTGTGTTTCATTTTATGCAAAATTTTATTCATGGAAAGAAAATTAACTCATGCCAAGAAAAAACCTGGTGACAACAAGGTCTTGGTAGAGTGAGGGCACTCAAGTACATGATCATATTTTTCTTTAAGTTTGTATGGTGTGGTGTGTTTGATTATAATTTCATTTATTTGTTTGATATAGAGAAGTATCTGCTTTGTAAAAATCCCCATACACTAGTCCATTTATGAGAAGAACCTCTTGAACAACCAAAAGAACTTAAAAATGATCAATAATTTGTTGAGAAATGGAGGATGTGTTGCTACAAGTATTTATCAAATCCTTTTCCAAAGTTCAGAGTCATCACCAGGGGTGAGTATGCACCTCATGAAGCAGTCTAAGAACAAATGATCCATGAACACACCACGCAAGAGGAGGATTTAGAAGTTTTTTTAATCCTTATCAACAAGAATACAAGATCAACGAGTCATGGAAAATTTCACATGAGCAGATACTAGAGACAAAAATTGAAGAGTTTCTTGGATGCTTGTGTAAAACCACTCGAACCCCTAACTCTCATTTAGGTGGATGGGATGTTAAAATTTCTCTTTATCCCAACTACTTTGTTTCTCCAATTAGACCTTGTGGAATAATTCCTCTCAATGAGAGTTTTCCAATGATTGTAACCATGCTCAATTCCATGCTCTAGAATAAACATTATAGCCACTCAAATTTTTTAGGCCTTCTTCGTCCAAAAACCATCTCATTACCACATGGAATCCACGTGACCTCTTATTACTCGTGTCATCTGACGTAGAAACAATACATTACTTTCATGGGCGTTATCCTTTGACCCACCTTCATCGTCGTCAAGTTTTTTATCCCATAGTTCATCCCCAATTAACAAAACTCCGACGACGATACTTCAACGGATACCTTCCCCAGATCCAAGGACTCTGGGATCTTGATATCTATCAACAATATCATGTCAATGATGCCAAATTACATGGGGTTTATCGTGTGTCCCTTTCTATGCGATCTAGAATTCACGATGGATAGACGACTAATATTTGATATCAAATATCCGTCAATCAATGATTTTCGTTAATCCTGACTTCTGTCATCGTCTGCGATTAATCCCTCATCATCGTCATTTCTCGGTAAAAATGGACCTTACTAACCTCCCATGCTCTGAGGACAATGCTTTTGGATCTAGAGGTCCAAATATACTCATCACATATCCGACGAGATCGACGGTCCTCGTCATCTTTCCTTTGCAATTCCCCGTCAACCAACCAACATGTGACACATGTCCCAAGGGTTTAACATGGACAGGAGCCATTCTCTATCTTTTCCACAAATTGATATCTTCCATCTATCCCCTCTTGAACACAATTCCATCTGTTGCCATCCTGAAATATCTCCCCTCCTAACCTAACTTATGCAGAGTCCTATGTGGCATACAAGTTGGTACTAAGGACATGTGTCCCTACCCAACTCCGCCACCTGCCTTGACATGTGCCACTTAGGCTATGTCTCTTTTCATCCCCTCAAAGTTCCATAAAACATTTCCACGTGGCATAATAGCCACTTGACATGTGGAACCTCCACATGGACTAACATGGCATACACATCGTCATTGATGAATGGCACAACCTTCCAAGTGAAGACACCTATCCTTTGCTCATTGGGTGGGTGATGTCATCCTTGCCGTCATGACTTCACTTTCCTCCTAGCCTTGTCCAAACAAGGCCCACAAATACCAACGGTCTGGATTATATATCAACTGGGCTTCAATGGATGGTCAAGATTGCTCCTTGGAATCTTCCATCAGAGTTATCCAACACTCTTTCCCCGAAATTATCCAATGGCTATGTTCTCTGATCAACAGTCAGGATATGATGATGCTAACTATGATCAATGGTCATGATAAAAGAAAATTTCCAAGCATTTGAGCTCAACAGGGACCCACCCCCTATTACCTCGACCGACTACCAACCACCACGTGTCCTCCTCATACAACATGTGCACACAAACATAGTTACAACTACAATCATTACTATACGTAACATATAAATTCCATATCCAAACAGCCTTAGCAACAAATATTCAAGGATAATTACAACAATAAAAACCCATGACATGAAATACAAAAACATTTACACAACAATTTAAATAAGCACATAGTGGAAACTTGTCTGTATAAATGAGTCACCAGTTGCATGCAGAACTTTGAATTTCCCCCCAGCCTTAGACTCTGTTTCCAACAAACTGATGGTAGGCCGCCCCTGAGCTGGGGATTTAAATCCACTTGGAAAGGAAAACCTATCCATGCAATGTCTCTCATCAGAAATGCTCATATTTCACGTGCCAATTTTTATCAGCCAACATACAATCTCTAATTTTCCCGCATGCTTGTCCCACCCAGGGAGTGTGCCCTTTTGGCTACCTCGCTTCCATTCCAGGCTTCAATAACAAGTCAGACAGGAAATATCGAAGTTTTGTAGTTGCATCTTCGCACCTTTGGGGAAAAATTCCTAGCAATTATGTCACCTGGAGAGAATACTTATAAGCATGAAAACCTGCCTCTTCATATTGATTACTTGCAAATATTGCCTCAAGAACCTCCTGCAAGTAAGGAGATTAAAATGAGTACATACATCCACAAACAGGGAGATGGTATGAATGATGGAGAGAAGGCTCAAAAGATGGAGATACCCCCAAAATTTACTAAGGTTTGCTAATTTATTTGCATGTTCATGAAGTGTCACTTGTCACTTCTCAAACTCCCTTGAACCCACTCGGTGATTAATTCCTTCTTTTTTGGGAACTTAGGATAAATTGGTATATCCCACCAAGTGAATGTAGGAAATATTTAATAATATTTCCCTTGGATTAATCCCCTATTGATTAGCTTTGTTACTAGACCCTTGGGCCCCCTTTCCCATATAGTGGATTTTATCCCCCCAAACTCTTCTCACAAGGATGGTTTGCAACAATGATGTTTTCCATTAAAATCAGAGTGGTATTACATAGTACAAAATAGGTTCACTAGCCCAAAATTTCATAGCTTCCCATCCTATGTTCACAACTATAATTACATTTCAATTGGGGTTTGGCCTAGGAGTATTACATTCACATCCCCCTTATTTATGCATTGTCCTCGATGTAGTATATACACATATACAATCAAAAGTTCAAAAATTTACAAAACAATGTGGGTACTCTACCCACATAACTTACTCATTCTCCCAAGTTGTTTCTCCAGGATCGTACTAAGCCCATTGGACCTTTACTAGATTTATGACTCGATTTAAGAGCTTCTTGGTTTTCCAGTCCAAAATGCATACTAGTTGTACTTTAAATTCTCCTTGTGGATTCACCTGAATTACATTACAATCAATGACATGATTAGTATTAGGTACATACCTTTTAATTAAGGATACATGAAAAACATTATGAATATGCATGGATGTGGGTAATGAAAGCATATATGCTACAGGGCCAATCCTTTCCAGGACTTTGAAGGGTCCACAATATCTCTATTGTAGTTTTAAGCACTTCCCCAACCTTAGGGAACATCACCTTGTTTTTACTTTAAAAAACACATGGTCATTTTTTGCGCGCGCAGGTAAGTTCAATACCTCGGGTTCAAGTTGATTAGTTCAACAAACCCTATAGATACCAGCCCTTTCGACATCACCTACAAGTAGGTGAAGTCTCACCCGGGGTATCTTTATGGGGACTTCATGAACCAAGATTCTGCAGTGGTGAGGGAAAGAATGGAGACGCGCTCTACCATACCTACAGGATCCTTTTGCGCACTAGATCCTAGTTAACTTGAGCTCGTTACTTAATTCTACAAGCATATTAGTTCATATTCATGCCACTTAGTGATTAAGCATACAATTACATCTATTGTGCATTAATCTATCAACAATATCAGCAAAGATAAACATTCATAAATAGTAAAGACAAAATTTAACACGATACAGACATAAATGATCATCTCCCAACACAATTATACATAGAATTACCATGGTTCACCCCCATCTAGGCTACATCCACAAGATATTTGATTCTTTATTATATTTATGGAATTTATCTTGTGCTTTGCGCTACAATGGGTGTTTGACATACACTATTGTTCTTACATTTGTATCTTCTTTATAATGTCTTCTCTATGAACTCCTCTTTTTCTCTAGAAACCAACAAAGACCCCTAACTTTGTGAATCTTTTACATATTTATACATTTTCCTTAGGGTGTGTTTCCAGCTCATAATGAGTTTTCTACCACTCATTCTATGTCGACGACAACTTATTATGAGATCGATATAGCTCACACTCGACTAGTTTTCCCAAATTTTGTGCTAGTTGTTCTTTCATATCCATCGTCTTTTCCTATTCCCTCTCTCTTCTTTCTTGATCTTCTTGGTATTATTGATCATGTTG
The DNA here is from genome assembly GCA_032191745.1 of Picea mariana. Lineage (NCBI taxonomy): Eukaryota > Viridiplantae > Streptophyta > Pinopsida > Pinales > Pinaceae > Picea > Picea mariana. Next base: position 93,757 of record JASDQU010308289.1, read on the forward strand.
CTTTTCCCTATACTTTGTCTCTTCTCCCTTTTCCATTCCTAAAACTTCCTGCCAAACAAGTCCCCAACACTCACATGTGGCCCATCCCGAGCCACTTAGGCCTATTGTGTTGCACTCCTCCATTCCTCAGCAAAGTTTTGGAGGGTATCGTTCATTTCTTGTACCATTTTTGTTAGTTATGTTTCCTTATTCTATATTTCCTCCATTGTTTGTGCTGTTAAAATAGTCAGTTTGGCCTCGGTGTCTTGTGTTGCTAATTTCATGATGCTTTGCATGGTAGCTAGTTCTTCTAGCACCCCAAGTACTTCATCATGTCATGGTCACAACTCTTGTGTGATATTTCTTTGTTATTCCTTAAGTTGTTCCAATGCAAGGTATAGTTTCCTGTAATCCAAGAGTCTTGTCATTCTTTCTATTGGTGGGAGAGTATTTACATGCTCATTGGCCTGATGCGCTTGTTCCTGTAGAATACTTATTTTCTCTTCTAGTTCTTTCATCTTTGTATTTTTCGTAAGCTCTATCGACATGTGTGTGCCTTCATCACACATATTTATGCATTCTTATTCCAATCTTTTGATATTTGGCATTGTTGTTTGCGCAGTTTTTTACCTTTGTTCTTTTTCTTCTAGTGGGGTCCCTGGTGTTGTGTGCACTTCCAACTATTTGATCTTCATGCGAAGGAATTTTATAGCCTCACCAATATTTACTACCTATTCCTATACTATGGCCTCTACCACCATTAGTACTTCTGGGACCTCTTTGTATAATTTTTGGAGTGTTGCATGGGATTTTTGTGCCATATGTTTGACCTCCTCCTTCTCCTTCAAGACTTTGGCAACCTTTGCTTCATCCTCATATTTTTCATTAATTTCTTTATCGGTCTTTCCTCCTTCTTCGCTCTTTTCTGTCTTGGATTTCTATGCTTGTCCCTTTGCTTCTCTCTTATCATTTTCTGCGAGTTCCACTCATTATTTTACTATGAACTTGTCCTGTAGCATAGTGGTGTATTGCTTCTGCAGTTTCTCCTTCTCTTGTTCTTCTTTATCCAATTCGCTAGACGCGGTGTCTACCCAAAAACATAGTCCCTACATGATCCATGTGCACAAACCCTGTAATAATTCCATTGGAATCTGGGAGATGACTAGGTTCACATGGCTTAGTCCTTGACATAGCTTCTCCTGTACTTCGGGGTTAGGTAACCTGAATGTCTCTACCAGGATCTTGATCACTCTGTGCTCTATTTATACCTCAGTTTGTGCTTCCTATGTCATGCCTTCTTGTGTTGCACCTGATCGTTGTGTAGGTGCCAATCAGACTATCTCCAATAACTATTGTAGCCTCAAGCATTGGTCCTACACCTTCGTTTGTAGTGATTATTGTTTCTTGGTAGTCTCTTCGATGACTTCTTTCATGGAATCCCTTAGTCAGTATCCAATTATGTCCATGTTGTCATATGTTAGTGTGAATATGACTTGTGGATTTTGAGCCTTCCTCTTCTTCCTCACAACTAAACCGAATCTTTGGTCCTGGTGTTTCCTCCATGTTTGAGGTAAGGGTTATGGAGGTTGGTATGTTATGTCTCCTCGTTGTTCCCCCCCATTTCTACCATGTCGCCTTGTGTTGGGGCCTTCCAGTCTATTTCTCGATCTTTCATTACCAACTAGATGTCTTCTTCGGTTATCTTGTATTTCATTTGGACCCACTCCTCCCTTGGATCCTTCTTGGTTTTGATGTACATATGATTCATATCTGTGTAAAATCCCGTGACTGGGACATATGCCTCCACCAACTGTGGAAACATGCACGGTGTGCTCCGTATAAAATGCTGAATCATTTCCCCATAGAGAAATAATTGGACATTGTTGTCCATTTTCCTCCTCTTGTTTGTTGAAAACCATAAATTATGGTACTTCGTCATGACACATGGCTTACCTCTCAGCCCTAGCAATTGTGCGTCCTTTGGTTTTTCCCATGCTATGAAGGAAATCGAAATCAATAGCCATGGGTAGTGAAACTCCATTCCCTTATCTTGAGATTCTGTGTAGTCCAGGAGGAATTGGCTCAATAGGAATGGTTTCCAGCTCATTGCAGTTCCTAGTGATTATTGCTAGTAGGGTCTTCCCTTAGGGTTGGAAACCTAGTGATTATGGATATCAAGTCCACACCAATGGATGTTGGCCTATCCAGCCACATGTACCACCCATGCACATAGGATAAGAGGCGTTTAACACATGCATTGAATTCTTTGTTGCGTCTAAAGTGGGGAATATAGAACAGGTTGAGGAGGCCTTCTCACTCCAATCCTCTGGCCCAAATCTTGGTAATCAGTATTCTCTACTTCGTGACTGAATGTACCTTGAGTTCCAAGTATTTGTGGGGCACAAGTTCAGGGAACTTTACCACCTCTTCGATGTCATGATTTGCATACTTTAATTGGGGCACCTTCCCTAACATGTCCTTGTTAATGATCACTCCCTCTAGAATATATGGAGTCACCAACCTATAGTCTAGATTCTTCTGCAGTGTGACCAGTGGGGCATCATCCTTTCTAGGTGGTATGTAGTCACGAGGAAAGATTAGCTCTGATGAAGATGCACCTGTGGTTTCCTCAATCTCTTGTTCAGCCTCTGGAGCTATACTGTGACTCCTCCTTGGTACAACAATTGTTTCTCCTATTTCTTTGGGTGTGCCATTTCTGTAGTGAAGTAGTGTTAGTGGGTTCTATAGCTATGTAGCTCATTGTAGCTCTGTGATCTCTGGTTTTCCTGGAATGCTAAGTGACAATGGTTTTCCTAGAACTCTGACACTGCTTGGCCCCTCTCTTGATGTAGTGTGGTCCATCTCATATATTGTTCATCATAGTTACCAACAAGGTAAAATTGTTCCTGTTAGCATTGAGAGTCATACTTAGACTGTTGTAAGTGTAATCCCAGTACCCATCAGAATGTTTAGAGTTGGATGATTTATTATACTAAACAATGGATCAAGCTGATAAGATTTAAATCTTGATCTAATGCACAAAATTCCAAATACTATATTCCATCAAAGAGGGCTATCATAATCTTCAACTAGCACATATTTGAAAATATGAATATAAGAAAATGTAGAAAAACATCAAGATGAATAGTTGATTTCAAATCAATCTTGATTGACACATTCATATGGTTGAAATTTCATTAATTATGATCCTTCTAATCAATAAATAATATGTTCTCCCAGAAGAAATGCTTCACAAAATACACAGTAAATCATCCACTGCATAAATCTGCTAACAAAGATGTTGATAAATCCTTTATCAATCATTATTCCATTAGATAAATAAGACAAAGAGAATGGACAAAGAGAGGAGCACAAGCTCATATTTGACCACACAAGAATCCTCCACCAAGAAATACAGAGTCTGAGAATTTACAAAATAGTGCTGTAAACTTTCTTGTAGCCTCCTTTTTCACTTTTTCCAAAGTATTTAACATCCAAAAAATGTATCAGGTTTCCAAAAATGATGTAAACTTCATAATATTAATAATCTTGATTAAAGGAAAGCACCCAAACTGATAATCATGGCTTACAAAACATAACCCTCACCAAAAATGTTGTAAAATGCATGAAACATGAAATTTGAGTTTATTGACTCAAATACTTTCAAAAGGATGAATTTGTCCAAATATTTTATATACATCACTCTATACACATTGAGGTATTATATAAGGCACTCTTGCAATAGGAGGAAAAGGAACAAAAATTGAGAGTTATAATAAAAGGGAGGCAAATGTGAATTTTTTGCTAAAACAGGGTTTTTTATCAGTGTAAATGTCAGTTAGCATCATTGATTATGTGTGCAACTTAATCTTTCTTTTGAAAATGAACAACCATACATTGAAAATTAGATATGGTTGCAGATCAACTCTCTAAAAACTGAGCTTTTAAATATGTAGAGGATGAAGGTTTCAATAGTGTTGGAAAAGAAGGTTAAAAAGGCCATGTTTGTAGCGCTATATTAGTGAGTTCACAACGCTAGTTGGCAGCACTAGTTTGCAGGGCCAAGTTCAAACAGAGTTTTCACACTTTGAGGAAACTGTTAGTAGATATTATGAAATAACACTTGAAGAAGCGGTTAAATGTAGGCTCTGAAAACAATGAAATCCTCTTTGACACGATTCTTTGATTGCAATGATGACAAATGAATGCATGAGGTACTTAGAGTATGTTGTGAAATCTCTTAGTGAGTTGGAAGCACATACACCCGACTTTGATTTGAAAATTAGATGGATCGATGGTGACAAGAGGAACCTTATGTACAACTTGGAGGTGTGACATGTCAAAGTAATGATCTAAAAATCAAAGGTGTGACTCATAGGGGTTTATTAACCTTGTCATGATGACAAATTACATAACCCAAAGACTCTAGACCGAGGTTAGGCATAAATCCACTTATTTAAAACAAAACCTAATTTGATGACCACAACCTAAAGACTCAAAACCTATGACCTATAAACCTTATGACTCAAAACCAAACCAAAGTGACTCTTTTTTACTCCTACAATTCTATGTGCTAACATCTGGCTCCATAAGGGATGGAGACCTCCCTGTGAGGCTCCAAGAACATGCAGTTCCTGTCCCTTATGGAGTGTACATGCATACATGCCACATCCATTCTCTAAGCACGATGAATTAAATCAGGAATTGTTATCCATTTGATTAGTAAGAAGGCTTAGGGTTGGAGGATGCTTTAGAATTCTTGCGTTTGTCTAGTTTACTGTTTTCAGATCTGTAAGTTTGTTGTTAATATTATAATTAATATGTTTTTTTAGGTGAATGCAATCTATAGCTATTATTTGTAGGTGAGTGTACACATAATCATCACTATTTGACATGGAATAGAAGGAAAACTTAAAACATGGCACAAAAAGAAACATCTCATCACTCATATCATATGACATACAAATGTCCCAATAGAAAATAATGGACCATTGTACTCTGTAAAAGTGTAACACATCAAGGATATGGGATAAACCCAAGATGAGAAGAAAAAACATGTGGCAAAATCCACATGAAAAATGTCTACAACAATGACCTTCCAGTCTATATTTGTATCTAAGACTGGATGTTGCCACACAATTTCTCATGAGTCATGGATCACACTTCTATACAAAATATATTATCAACCTAAAACCAACCTATCACGGGAAAAATAGTTTTTTATTGATGTGGCGTTATTTTGAGCCAATAATAATATGCAAGATGAAAATGACTTTTTGTATGTTCAAGTGATTTATTTTTAGATAAGCATTTTTGGTTTTGTAACTTGTTGAGAATAATTGAGTTCTTAAAATTGATATATGTCTTGCATTTGTGTTGACTTTCCAAATGGATGACTAATTTTATATTATTTTTCTCCTGCAGGTTTCACTTTTGGTTTCTAGATCGATTTGAAATTCTAATTGTGAAAATTTTAGTGAGATGTCAAACAACGATCGTGGAAAGAAAAGATCAAATCAGAGGGATATTTTCATACTTTCAAAATCCTCAATCCAAGAACCCAGATTATCTTCATGATTTAAGATCTTTTGAGCAACCCATCAGTGAAAGTCAAAGAGATGTCAACTCTTCTGAGAATGCATCTAATATCCATATAATAGATGATGAAATAGGTTCCTCTAGTGATCAAATTGAGATTCTTTCACCATAAAATGACAATAACAATGTTTAAGGTTTTTCCTTGGAAGGAAACACAAACCATTCACAATCACAGAAAAGGAAAAAATGCCAACGGGACATAGGGAGACAATTCCAATCAGAATGGTTCTCAAAATTTCCATTTATTGAACCAATACCTCCAATAAATGAGAAAGAGTCTTGATGAGAAGTTAGATGCATTATATGTGGTTGGAAAGTTGGAAAGATAGTAAAATTGCATATGAAGTTAGATACAATAGAGAAGCATGCAGGAAAGGTGTATGATAAGGAAATTGTAAATGGTGAGAATAAATCTATTATCGGATGGAAATATTCTAAGGAATGTCAACATGTCAAATATGAAGATAAATATGATAAATACTTAATTAGTACGAGAAAACTCAAGGAAAGTGGAGGAACCATTACATCTCTATTTGGAAAGACAATGGAATAAAATCTGTTATCCGAGACAATGCAATTAAGCATTGTATTTCACATCTTATCTAGAGGTCGTCCTATGATAGATTTTTCAGATTAAAAGAACTTTATATTTTTTCTTGAAGTGTCAAATTTCCCATCTTCTCGTTGGTTAGTAACAAGTGGTTGGGAATGTGCAAAATATCTAGCTCAAGTAGAAAAGGATGATTTGAAAGAGAATACTGCAAATGCTAGGTTTTTTTCATTATCTTTGGATGAAATTACAAATATTGATAATAGTTCATGAATCTGCTTGAGAATTTATATGGTTAATGATCATATTAGGCATTCATTTTTACTTGGGATTCATAAAATCAGGGAGAATTCTACAGCTCAAAATATCTATGAACTTGTCATCAAGACTTTGAAGGAAATTGGTGGCATGGATCATTTAGCGATTGTGAAAAAGTTGGTATGTATCGAAGTAGATGGAGAAACATTCATGAAAAGGAAAAGGAATGGCCTTTATGTAAAACTAAAACTATGAGCTTCACCATTTATGATTAGTATTCATTGTATGGCTCATAGAATGAATTTTTCATTTAAAAGAGTAACCAAGTTTCCACTAGTTTTAAAATTTGAAGATCTTGTACGTGAAACTCATGCATAATTTTGTCATAGTCCCAAGTGAATCAGTGTAGGGATCTATTTCAATTAGTGTAGGGATCTATTTCAACTTTCCTTCACAAAAACTCCTTAGTTAGCAATCACCATTTACTCATCACTTATTACTATCATTTATAGGCATTTGTATCTGAACATATATAAGAAACAGATAAAAAAAACATATATCATCAACAAGCCATCACCATAAAGAACACAAGATGTATGTACAATTTTATTTTTATTATGGAATAAAATACTTGGGTTTATCAACAAAAACTAAATAGTGTTACAATTCCACAAGAGAACTAGCTCTTTAATGAAAGACTCGACTTACACAAATCAACACCAAATGAGAAGAGGATTCAATCCTCAACAGATACCAATCCTTCAACAGGTACACAGCCTGTCAATAGTGCAACACATGTATGTATGTGCCCTACCAATAGTGCATCCCGTTTATGTACGCGGTCTGGCTCACAACAGCATGTGTGTTCCTCCTTAAGAACTAGGATTTACTCTCTCCATGAAAAATCAGATCTTTTGCATCCTCTATCACATCCACTTCTGCCCTTTACTATCCAATATGTACCATAACCAATAACAACACATCTATGCTCTCCAACAACTTACTCATGCTCCTCAACCATACAATATGAATTTTACTCAATCATGTATAAGTAACCAATATAATATGGAAACCATATCAATACTGAAACATAAGAGTGTTGGTCACTCAGTCAATGAACCAATAAAACCATATCACAACATCCATACCAAGAATGCCTCAATAACTCACCATACCATAAGCAAGATTATCCATAAAAAAAATGTGTAACCATACCAGAACTTCTATGGCAGATCTGATCCCATAGAATGCAGATCGGGAACTTGCTTGATCCTTCAGGAACCTGACACCAGCTCATACTCAAGTCTCCATGACTTTCTTCAACTGTACGCGCTCTGATCTTCTTCATCCTTCATGTGTACGCGCCCTGCCTTATTGTAGCTCACGTATGTACACGCTTAGGCTCAATGCAGCTTGCGTGCTCCTTAAAAAACTAGGGTTTATGAACTTTTGAAACTTTTTCCATCAAGATGTCAGACTTACAAAAGCTTTGATGCATCCATGAGAACTTGCAATCACTCTCTTCCTCATAATATATCTTCAATATATTCTCAAGAGAGATATCTTTAAAAGAGACCCTTGCCTCTTATTTATACTCTCCAAGTAACTTCCTTAGAAGCATCCACTAGGCCACTTTGTCCACATGTATACTTTATCCACATAACCATTTGTTCACATTTTCACCTTTATCCAACTTTTTCCACTTATCCATTTTGTTCACATGGCCACTTTTCCATTAAACCTTCTTTCCTTATTTTAGGGTTAACCCTCTTATAACCACTTTCCATAATTAGAAAGTTCTCCGATAACTTTATTATTTAAATTATCCTTTTTTAATTCATTACTTCACTTTATTATTTAAATTATTTCTTCTTTGTAAGCACTTTGACTTCTTTGACTTTTTGGGGCTTCTAGCCAACACATGAGGGTCCTCCAACATCGTAAGGCCATAACTCTCAAACCCTAAGGAGTTATGTGACGTTCCACATACCACCAGAAATGGCATGACAAGCACTATCCATATAGGATATTTTCACTAACAAATTCATTGATATTCATCTCATTATTACACAATTAAGAATGGGTTCTCTAACCATACTTCTAGGATAACTCAACCGCAAAGCGTCTTCCCGTGAGGGCTTTCGCCATAAGGCGACCACTTTGGTGTTTATCCATTTGTACTTCCTATCAACAATGAAAAGACAATAATGATTCATCTTTTCATCAATCTAACTAGAATAAACCATGATAATACATCACTAATATGACATTGTCCCTTTGTCATTGATTCTATGCATGACCGTATGATCCAACAATCAATACATTAATTCATCCATCCATCTATGCATCATATATTAATGAAAACACATCGATCCATATTCATCTATGCATGACATCATATATCAATGACAACACATTGATCATCCATTCATTTACAACAATGAAAATACATACTTCATCAATAGACTATGACAAGACATTGTTCCTTTGACATCAATGACAACATGATCCGACAATATCTCCCTTTGGCATTGATGGAAATACCAACATTGATGTCAACACCAATCATTGATGGAAACATGTAGACATGGCATTTATCTTCCTCAATGGTCATCTCAATCGCATCAATGTGATTATCTCTCCCCCTTTGACATCAATGGAAATGGGTAGTTCTTTCCTTGGGGCTTCTCCCCTTGCCTGGATGCCTTTGATATTTCTCTGAATAATATCTCCCCTTTAGAACAAGGGATATCACTATGATGTAATGATGAATACATATCGCTCATGCTCCACCTGTGATCATTGCTCCCCCTAGAACCATGCCTCTGTTCTCTTTCTCCAAGTATTTTTATCTGATAAGTATCTCCTCCTGAAATCATGGGAATAAGAATGAATCCACTTATGGGTATGTATCCCCCTATCTTCTTTGCAATATGCTATCACTACAATATGCTTCTGATGCAAATGCTACTGCTCAACGGGAACATGGATCAACTTCTCAAGAATGATCTTCTTTTTATATGACAATCCTTGGACCTGTCTATGCATCAAACTCGTGCCATACCATACATCATGAAGAAAAATATATTTCAACAGTGAATAGAGCATCATGAACAAAACATCAATCAAGTACATCCTTTTCCATATTGTGTTCCAACCATGCAGAACACCTATGTACATCAACCATGTACATCAATACCATACAATATACCATAAGATATCATCAATGCAGTGTATCAACCATATGCCAAGAACATGTGCCAATTGTGTACCGACCATATGCCTCTACCAACATGCCAACCATGTGCCTCAAACAAGTGTCATACCACCCACGGCATGCCTCTACCATGAACCAAGTGCCACAACCATGTATCTCAATCAATCAAGTGTCTCAAATATGTCATCCTGTACCAAAGTATATGATAAACAAGTAATACCAATGATGTACTTCATTCAAGTACTATCCCCCACAAACATATACCATCTATGAGTGCATCAACATTTTACTAAACATGTATCGCCACCTTTACCAAGGAAGTGCATCCACCATGCACCAAACATGATGAACTATAATCAATATGTGATCTCATACATGTATGCCATATTAACCATAAACCATGTTCCAATCATACTTCTAGAAGGTGCCTTTATCAGTGTACCAAAAGTGTACCAAGCATGCATCAACTATATGTCTCATCAATGATGTACAATATAACTACCTCATCAACTCATCAAATACATGTCCCAATATGTAGCTCAACCACTTGCCAAATGCATGCACCAAGATATCCAACAAATATGCCTCTAATAATACATCATAAGATATATCAATGGAACTCAAATATGTACCAACCATGTACCCCAACAGATCTTCCTCAACCACCATTCACTACAACAAATACTAAGCATCCAAAATTACATGTACTATAAGTGTGCCTCAATAGATCAATGATATCTCTAGCTAGCATCATCATGATATATCTCATAACCAAGGTGCCATAACTTCACTATCACAACCAACATTGTTCCTCAACAAAAAAATGTATCAATCCACACTCTAGGGTTAGTACCATGCATCCAAGATAGTCTTTCAACACTCAACCATATGTCCTCACCATGCATACATCAATTATGTATGCCAACACGTAATCATGAAAACCTGCAACAAAGCATGTCAAACCCTACAACAAACCATGTCAGACACTGCAACACAAAGTTATACCATCACACCAAGCTGCAATTTATTTGCATAGCCTACTTTCCAAGGCTTTTACAACATGTACACGACCTAATATACAAACAACTCACATATGTATGTGACCTATTTATAGGTCAGCTCGCGTATGTACACTACTATTACTAATGTAACCAGCATATTCTTCAGAAGAAGTCAAGCTTGATCTTGCTTTAGGGATGCCATTATGTTCTGATTGTTCAGTCTTCTTCACCCACTTTTGAAGGTGTCCCAGCTTCTCATAACTTAATCTTTGAGATTCCATATTTTCAAAATTGTCTTCTCTTCTAGCCTCATGTGCTTCTAGTCATACTATATGAAACACTCCTCATGGATTGTCTTCTTGTGTTCCAACAATCCTGGTATTGGTGGCCAAATCCACTACAGTTGTAGCATCTCATGGTGTGACAATGAGTAGAAATGTGTCCTACTTGATTAAATCTCCAACAACTTAGGGTGTTATGAAACCTTTCATTTGATCTCCTTGCATAATATATGCATTTCAAAGCTTTGTCACCGTATTCATTACATGAGTAACAGTGACCATGAAAAAAAAATTCATACCTTTTCTTTGGTGTCCATCTTGAAGGTGTTTCTCTTTTGAATTTACTTTGATGTGTAAAGATGGATTCTTGATGTCTTCCTTGCTTTGTTATTTTGAAATTTTCCTTCTCTTGTGTATATGTTTGAATTGCAACATTACTTCCATCTTTTGAGAATAAGGGATTTACCTCAAGATTCTTTGAGGTGATTGCTTCAATATGTGTAGCTTCTTTGTTGTATCCAAGACCTGATTTATAATTTGGTGATCTTGACTATCCAAGAATTCATTCAATATTGTTGAGCTATTCAAGAATTTGTTTGAATTCTCTACTTTCTTTCTAAGATCAACAACTTCAGCTTCCAACTTATGACATGACTCTTCCTTTTCATTTACTTGATTTTTTAGTAGTTCCTCAACCCTTTTGGCTTCTTCAATTTGGGTCTTGAGATGGATATTAACTTCAAGACTTTTGCTAATCTCATTATCTACCTTCTTATTTTATTCTATTTCATTCTTTAGTATTTTGATCTCTTCTTCTTTTTCTTCTAATTGAGACTATTTACTTTCTTCTTGTTCCTTGAGCATTTTATTAGTTTTCAAAATATGATTTTGATTATTTTCAAGAAACCTTTTAGTGTTATCCGAAATATAGCTTAGTCTATATAATTATGGTCATATTTTTATTCATATAGACCCGAATCAACTTTCGTTTTAAGATTTGAAAGTTCTTCTTCTACTTCTTCCATGGTATAATTATCATTTGATTCTTCAAAAACTATTTCTAGATCTTCTTCTTCACATGTCGAGAAACATTCAACATCGTCACATTTAGAATTATTGCAATCAGAGGATTGTGGATATTCTTTACCTTCATTGTTCTTGATGGAGTTGTCTTTGGTGTATTCCTTTTTGCCTTGGTCTATCTTCTCTAGATTTAGACATAGATCCTTGGTGGAAGTGCAGTGTCCCATGCTCTCTTTGATAGAACTTGAGAGTCCATTGAATATGGTTTTGAGAGCCAATGAATCATTCTTCTTTTCTTCCTTTTGATCTACAAAATTTGACTTATTCTTCAAGGGAACCAATCCACCAATAGCTACTCTCCAAACACCTGATCATTTTTCCTTCAAATTCACTTTCATTTCTATTCTCCATGTTGAATAATTCTCCTTATCAAGGATTGGAACTTCATCATCCATTTTTGTGTCCATGGATCTCCTCCAAGATTGTTAAGGATTATAGTGAAGGCCTGCTCTAATTCTAGATTTTGGACACACCAACCACATTGAGAGCGGGGGTGAATTAGTGTAGGGCTCTATTTCAACTTTACTTCACAAAAAATCCTTAGTTAGCAATCACCATTTACTCATCACTTATTATTATCATTTATAACCAGTTGTATGTGAACATATATCAGCAACAGATAACAAAAACATATATCATCAACAAGACATGAACAAAAATAACATAAAGAACACAAGATGTATGTACATTTTTATTTTTATTATGGACTACAATCCTTGGGTTTATAAGTAACAACTGAATAGAGTTACAACTCCACAAGAACACCAGCTCTGCAATGCAAGATTCAACTTACAAAACTCAACACCAATTGAGAAGAGGATTCAATCCTCAACAGATACCAATCTTTCAATAGGTATGCGACTTGTTAGTAGTGAACCACGCACACGTACACGCCCTACCAATAGTGCAATCCACGTATGTACACGGTCTGGCTCACAACAACCCGTCTCTTCCTCCTTAAGAACTAGGGTTTCCTCTCTCCACGAAACCTCAAATCTTTTTCATCCTCTGTCACATCCACTTCTTCCCTTTACTGTCCAATATGTACCATAACCAATCACAACACATCTATGCTCTCCAACAACTTACTCATGCTCCTCAACCATACAATATGAATGTTACTCAATCACGTACAAGTAACCAGTATACTATGGAAACCATATCAGTACTGAAACATAAGAGTGTTGCTCACTCAGTCAATGAACCAATAAAACCATATCACAACAACCATACCAAGAATGCCTTAGCATTCACCATACCATAAGGAAGAGTATCCATAAAAAAAAACGTGTAACCATACTAGAACCTTTATGGCAGATCTGATCCCATAGAATGCATATCTGGAACTTACTTCATCCTTCAGGAACCTGACACTAACTCACAGTCAAGTCTCCATGATGTTTTTCAACTATACACACTCTGATCTTCTTCAGCCAGTGTGTGTACGGACCCTGCCTCACTGTATCCCGCGTATGTACGTGCTTAGGCTCACTGCAACCCACACGCTCCTTCATAAACTAGGGTTTCTAAACTTTCGAAACTTTTGCCATCAAGATCTCAGACTTACAGAAACTTTGATGCGTCCATGAGAACTTGCAATCACTCTCTTCCTCATAATAGATCTTCAGTATATTCTCAAGAGAGATATATTTACAAGAGACCCTTGCCTCTTATTTATACTCTCCAAGTAGCCTCCTTAGAAGCATCCACTAGGCCACTATGTCCGCATGTCTACTTTATCCACATAACCATTTGTCCACATAGTCACATTTATCCAACTTTTTCCAGTTAACCATTTTGTTCACATGGCCACTTTTCCATTAAACCTTCTTTCCTTATTTTAGGGTTAACCTTCTTATAACCACTTTCCATAATTATAATTTTCTCCCTTAACTTTATTATTTAAATAATCCTTTTTTACTTCATCACTTCACTTTATTATTTAAATAATAAAGTGAAGTGNATTATTTAAATAATTTATTCTTTGTAAGAACTTTGACTTCTTTGATTTTTGGGGGCTTCTAGCCAACACATGAGGGTCCTCCAACTTCGTAAGGCCATAACTCTCAAACCTTGAGGAGTTATGTGACGTTCCACATACCACCAGAAATGGCATGACAAGCACTATCCATCTAGGATAGTTTCACTAAAAAATTCACTGAGCTTCATCTCATTATTCCACAATTAAGCATGGGTTATCTAACCATACTTCTAGGATAACTCAACTGCAAATCATCTTCCCATGAGGTCTTTCACCATAAGGGGACCACTTTGGAGTTCATCCATTTGTACTTCCTATCAACCATGAAAAGACAATAATGAGTCATCATTTCATCAATCCAACTGGAATAACCCATGACAATACATCACTATGAAATTGTGCCTTTGTCATTGACTCTATGCATGACCACATGATCCAACGATCAATACATTAATGCATCCATCCATCTATGCATAATATATCAATGAAAACACATCGATCCATCTTCATCTATGCATGACATCATATATCAATTACAACACATTGATCATCCATTCATTTACAACAATGAGAATACATACTTCACCAATATACTATGACAAGGCATTTTTCCTTTGAAATCTATCCTGTGACATCAATGACAACATGATCTAACATCTCGATCAATATAGCAAAGATGTCTCAAGTATCAAGTGTAAGTAAAAATTCTTCTTTGCTTCTACACTCTCGAATGACTCCACAATAGAAAAAATCCTTATTCGCTATCTTTGTGTGAAAAAACTCTTTTCCTTTACCCTAGCATTGACTTTATAATATTGAGTTATAATCTATTTGTAATCTCCAAAGTGATTGACAGTTGAGATTACTTCTCACACTCACTTGAAATTTACATTACATGATAATAAGTTTTAGCATTTCTTGAAAGAAAGAAAGAAAGAAAGAAAGAAATTAATAAAAACACTTCACTTTGATAATTCCTTTAATGAAAGTAAATTTAGCCATATAGAAGTATTTGGATGACTTCCACATGATAGACACCTAGCCTATGCATAAATACATGTCCGCTGCTACATGCATAAACAAGAAGAAATGAGATGGAAGAACATGGAAGGATTTACCAAAGACACCTTCATGGTGAGAGGTTGATTGATCGATAGAAATAAAGGAAAATTATTTGGTAGAAATTTTAAGTCGAAGGGTAGATATAAATCCTTGGTTCAATTAACAAGAAGATGATGTAAATGTAGTAGATATGGGCATTACAAGAGATAATTCAATTCAAAGGAAATAGAATTTTGTACATGATCGGATGAGAAGCAATCGAATGAGAGAAAAAATACTTTATATAAAGGATGTGATGTGTATATGACATCGATTAGTACCCAGTCAGATCACTAAGTTTAGTTGATCAACTAAGGAGCATCCTTTCATATGAAACCTCACAGAGAATGGTTTTGTGAATATGAGAGATATGAAGGGGAATATCTGTTCTTAGGGGATGAATAGACAACCAAAATTTTTGGACGGGGAAGAGTCCAATTGATACTGTAGGACGGGAGGAGTAAAACCATTCTAGGTATTCTACATATTTCAGGTTTGGAAAGAAACCTAATATTTGTTAGAAATATGAGTGATGCATGAGTGCACACTCTATTTCAAAAGGATATGTGAAAAATGGTCAAGGGTATGATCGTATTAATGAATGGATTTTGGATTGGAATCTTGTACAATTTGTTAGGGAATTTTAACTTGAATAGATGCAAAAACATTGTTTTTATTTAATTCGAATCAAATTTTACTTGACTTAACTTGGGTTGAGTCAATAGAAACCGACTCAACCATTCTTCATCAATTTGACCTRACCATATTATGGAACCAAAGGATGGAGCACATTGGTGAAAAGGAACTTCAAGCTATGAAAAAAAAAGGTATGGTAGAAGGTTTTCCTAAATGTGATTTGGAAGTCAATGTTTTTGAGCATTGCATATATGGAAAGCCAAATTAGGTTATGTTCCCAACTGGGGCGACAAGGGAAAATGTGATTCTAGAATTCATTCATAGTGACGTGTTTGGGCATGTACCAATCTGTTCAATTGGTGGATCCATATATTATGTCTCCTTTATAGATGATTTTTCTAGGAAGACATGGATAGATTTCCTAAGGAATAAATTAGAGGTTTTTGAGAAATTCAAAAATTTTAAATCTCTTGTGGAAAACTAGGAAAATAAGAAGATGAAGGTGCTGAGAAGTGACAATAGTGGTGAATTATGTAAAACGTATTATGAGCAGTATAATAAGAGGTGTGGCATAGTACGCCAAAAAACCATACCATACGCCCCACAAAAAAATGTCATTGATGAGAGAATGAATAGGACGTTGATGGACAAGGAAAGGAGAATGCTCAGTGGTGTTGGGATCTCATAAGAATTATGGGAAGAGGAAGTCAATAATGAAAAATATTTGGAAAATAGATTTCCTTCATCAATGCTAGTCGACTTGAATCCACATGAGGTATGGTTTTGTAATAATCCTTCACTTTCATATCTCAAAATAAAAGAGGAACATGTTGGAAAAGAAGGTAGTCAAGTGTATTTTCATTAGGTACAAGAATGGAATAAAAGGATATAAGATATGTGATACTACATAAAGGAAAATAATGTATAGTCGATATGTGGTATTCAGGGAAGTTGGTGGAACTTCCAATTCTTAAGAGATTCAAAAAGGGAAAGAATCAAATAAGATAGTGTTCTAACTTAGGAACGCAAAAGATGATTCAGATGGGTCGACTGAATCATAAGAAGAGGTGGAACATTTGAAATTGTTTGGAAGGAAGTTTTAATGAGTAAGAAAACTAACTTATTAAAGGTATAGTATTCCAAATTGTTTTTCTGCATTTATGTTATCTAACATTGATGAGGAGCCCAAGTGATTAGGGAAGAAGTCGACATAATAAAGGGTAAAATTTGGAAGGATGCCATGGTCAAAGAAATGGAGTACTTGAAAAAGAATGAGACCTGAGATTTGATTGAGATACCTAATAGAAGGAAACCTATTGGTAACAAGTGCTTGTTCAAGAAAAATATGAACACAATATTTCAAGTGGAGAAATTCAAAGCTTGATTGGTATTGAAAGGATAGTCCCAAGTAGGAGGAGTCAACTTCGATGAAAATTTCCCCCCTTTTTCCAAATTAAATTCCATTAGAGTGATAATGTCTCTGGCTGCAACATTTGATATTGAAATAGAGAAAATGGATGTGAGTTTATTGTTCCTACATGGGGACCTAGTAGAATAAATATAGTTGAAACAACCTGAAGGTTTTGCAGTAAAGGGAAAGAAAGATATGGTGGGAAAATTGAAAAGTTCCCTTTATTGTCTATAACAATCACCAAGGATGTAGTAACAAAAGTTTGATACCTACATTCTTAGTTTGGGATTTGTGAGAAGCAAGGTTGATCATTTTGTATATTCCAAATAAGAAGGTGGGCATTTCATATATGTAGCATTGCATGTCGACAACATGTTGTTGGTCAGAAACAACATGGTCACAATAAAGGAGGTGAAGAAGAATCTATCCCCCAAGTTCAACATGAAGGAATTTGGTACAACAAACTTCATTATGGGAATGGAGATCAAGAGATATCGGGAAATTAGAAATATTTCGTTGAATTAGAGCAATTATATTGAAACAGTCTTTTAGTGTTCCTAGTAAAAATAATAAAGGCATGAAATTGAAAAGGAGACTTTCAAAGAAATAAAAGAATATCAAAAGGAAAGAAGGGGTTTAAAATACACACATTGTCGAGGAAAGGGAAACTCAAGCACCAAGCACTCCCTCTACAAAGGTGCTCATGGAGACGAACCCACACTTAGAATTGCATGTCAATGACACCATGACCATGAAGTAAACCCCATACCATGTTGACCATTATACTTACACTATGAA
>JASDQU010308290.1:0-27447 GCA_032191745.1 Picea mariana
TCTATAACTAGGGAAAGAGTAGTATTCTGTCACGGTTTGTTCCAGATCCGGGTGGATCTGTGGAGATTGGTCTGTGTCCGCACTCACGAATTTATCCTTGAACAGCCTATTCTAAGGACTTGGCGATGTAGAATGATTTCTCGAGTTAGCGATTGATTCAATGAACATTAACAACAATATTGATATATCAGATGGCAGGAAAAAAGTGAGTTCCAATTTTAAAGTTTCTTGTACTAAGTTTGATTATTTTCTTAGTTATACGAACTAATTGAAAATAAATGTAAATTATTATGGATTCCTTGACATAATTCCCTAGCTAGGAATCATCTTAGGAACAACAATACCTACATAAAACTCATAAATTATTAATGCCCTTTTATTGCAAACGAAGCATTGACCTTCTATGAATAACCCATGTCACTCAAATTATGCATGGGTATGGAGATGCAGAAGACACTATAAAGCATGGTATGGATGAAATGAGTGATAAGTTTCTTTCCGCAAAGAAAAGATTCAGTGGGGAGAAAGTACTGGAGGAGAAATCTGCATACCTTAGTACCATGTAGCAGAAGGAAAGAATACACTCGCTACCTGATGGACTTGTGTTATAAAAATAGACGTAACTAGAAATTTATTTTGCATCAAAGTATATATAGAATAATGGCTAACTATATTCTCAACATTTGATTCATGGTAATCTGTTTGCAGGTATTTAAGCCGTTGGAGATGGTCAGTTGTGAAGCACTCAAAAACATCAGGTTTAGTTAATTTACATTATCAATAATTTAGTAAGTTATTTTTTTATTTTTTCATGCTACTATCAGGCGAGTAAAATTTGTTTGATCACAAGGAAATCAAACCATGGAGACTCTAGTGTGAATATATATTTTTTAATGCAAGGAAACGTTTTCTTTATTTTTTCAATTTTTCCATTTATAGCATTAAATATACACTTTCTAATTGTAGCAGCACCAGGGGTGCTTGCCCTATTCCCACCACTAGCGAAGCAGGGGTTGTTGATAGGGGTGAGATGAGAAAGTCCCTTTGAGTACAATACTTTCATATTTTAATGGGGACTAAGAACTGAAATGTTCTGAACTTGGAGATCTCATTGAATTTTCTCCAGGGATAAGCAATATCTCAGGTAAGCTTGAATGGTTTTAAATTTTTGTTGTTTTGTGGGGTCTCAACTAGTGCACCAGTTATACTGGAACTTGTAAGCCCAAAAACTAGTCATAAAATGCATCTTATCTGTTATTTAGTTGTACAAACTAATTGAAAATAATTGTAAATCATTATGGGTTCCTTCACCTAATTCTCAAGTTAGGAATCATCTCAGGAACAACACTACCTACACAAAACTCAGAAATTATTAATGCCCTTTTATTTTAATTTTTTTTCAAAGGAACTGGGAAAATACATATTAAAATACTTTCATGAATGACAATGATACAAGTCCATACATAAATTCAAAAAATATTCCTTGCTTGGTAGCAAAAACAAGATTTAAGCATGTTGAGTTATACTCTGAGTTGAAGTTTTCCAGTATCTTGTACAAATTTCCATACTGCTTTCCAGGATAAGTCCTATAATAGATGCCTAATACTAGTATGAAAAAACATAGCATAAGTAAACACTAGTAAGGAAACATTGTCTTGCTTGACACATCTTCCATTTTTTCTGGTGTTGAATTAAGGTCTGGAATGCCTGACCTTGGACTAGGAGATAAGGATTCCTCCGATGTAGCGATGCTGGTACAATTTTGAGTCTAATTCATTGGTCTAGGTTTCACACATGCTTGGGGTATTATTTCCATAATAGGGCTTTAATGGAAAGATATGTGATAAGACCGATACACCACTCCCGATGAAGTCGCCTCTACTACGTCATGTCTATATTTTCCATATATATATATATACAGTCTCCGTCAAAATTATGATGACATGGTCATTTCTCTTTCGACAATGGTTCAGTTTTACTTCAAGGAAGGGTCATTTCTCTTTTGACGAATATTTCAATGAAAGGTCATTTTTGTATTGATGAATGTTCATGATTTAGCCATTTCTCTTTTGACGAATGTTTATGTTTATTCGTTGTTCTTTTGATGAATATTTTGACGACGGGTCGTTGATATTTCGACGAAAGTTTGTGATTTAGTCATTTCTCTTTCAATGAATAGTTCAATGAATGGTCGTTTTTATTTTGTTGAATGTTCATGGTTTAGTTGTTTCTCTTTCAATGAACATTTCGACGAAGGGTCATTTCTCTTCTACAAATGTTCATGGTTTAGTCATTTCTCGTTCGGTAAATAATTCAATGAATGGTTGTTTCTCTTTGATGAATGTTCATGGTTTAGTCATTTATCTTTCAACGAACAGTTTGAGNTTTCCTTCTTGAAGCAGAAGGTGATGACTCGGGTTTAGTCATTTATCTTTCAACGAACAGTTTGAGAAAGAGTCATTTCTCTTGCGGATAGGAGTTTGTTGAAAAAATGACAAAACCCGAGTCATCACCTTCTGCTTCAAGAAGGAAAGTGCAATAAATGTAGTTGGTATTCCAGCACTCCTCCTCAAAAGGTCATCCATAGTTTGACCCTTTGAAATTTTCCTTTGCATAAGTTGTTTCATCCATGATTTTGACATCTGATTTATCCCTAGATCACTTGAATAAAGCAGGCAGTTACAGAGGGCAGTGAATATTG
Source organism: Picea mariana (assembly GCA_032191745.1). Taxonomy (NCBI): domain Eukaryota; kingdom Viridiplantae; phylum Streptophyta; class Pinopsida; order Pinales; family Pinaceae; genus Picea; species Picea mariana. Next base: position 2,702 of record JASDQU010308290.1, read on the forward strand.
CTCTTGTCTTATCAATTACATCATTCTATTGCATGACTAAAAGAACTTACGGAAAATGATCTCCTACAATTTCAAGTTGTCTCAAATACAACATTGAATTAAATCTTTGAAACTATTTCACATTGTTAACAAGCTTACCATATTCAATTTCACCATTAGAGTTGTCGACAATACCTTAATTGCATCCATCATATGTGAAATCATCCACATCATAGGCATCTGCAGTTAGTTGTCAATGTGGAGATAAAAATACAATGTCTTCTTTCTGCTCATGATAAAAAGATGCATTTAGGAGAATATGATCATGAATGGTGACTGAATCATTTTTTATGTCCTTTTGATCCAGGTGGATATTGGTGGCCACCCACATGTTCCATATTCCAACTGGCTCATCTGGACAGTCTTCAGTTCAACATGTTTCTCTGTAATGGGGACATTTATTTGTAATTTTGGGTTCTACACTTGCAGGGTTGTCTTGAATCCCTATACAATATCCAGGTGGATATTGGTGGCTTCCCACCTAATCCAAATGGCTTATTTTGGAATTTTTCATGTCAGTACATCTTTTTGTACTTCCAGAGCTGTTTTGGGACTCTAAACAGTGTTTTCTTGGCTTTCCACAGTCAAATTGTAGACGGAGTCAGATTTTGACGACATAATGTGTACTTATCGAAAATACCTTTCCAATGGGCTATTACACACCCAAACCAAAGATCGTATGCAATAGTTACGACCCCGTGAAGCTAATGTACTAACTTACCCCAACAGGGCCCACATGAATTTTGGCGCTTCATCTCCTAGGGTTAGGATTTTGAATGTCTAGGGTTTTGGCATTTAGGTTTATCATAAAAATTCCTTCGGAGCCTCATTCTAATCATCTTCTTGCAAATGAGCATAGTCGTCACATCTCTTCTCAGAGATAAAGCTTCCACCATTCTAGCGAGTCTTTCACTCTGTATTTTTATAGTCTCTGTACATTTATTTCATTAATAGAAATCATGTATTATTGTATTTCTCTATTTCTAGAAATTTTGATGTGTATTTCATTGTAATATCTCAACTTTCATTTTGTTCCAAAAATAATCTGAATTAGTGGTATCAGAGCAGGATGCTCTTGATCATTTTTTAGTGCATGTTCCCGAGGAGGTCCAAGTATAGACAGTTGGGTATCGATCTTGTCTCTCTTGAGGACAATCACTCTCGCACTCCCAAGAAACCCTCGATGGTAGTAGAAAATAAAAACAATGGAGAATAAGATTATATTAACCTGTTACTTGAGAAAGCTCTCGCACACCAAAGGTACAAAATGATGGAGAATGTTTCCCAAATCCTTCAATGCCTACCAATAGCAATAGGTGCATCTTCATCAAGCGACCAACTTGGAGGAACCTCTCCCTTCAAGGTGCAATTTAATTTTTATATTCCTGTATTCAAAGGTCAGATAGATGCAGATGCCTTAGAAAAATGGTTAAATCTGCTAGATGGTTATTTCTCTATTCACAATTTTTCTGATAGGGAAAAGATCACCTTCACACTCCTCAAGGATCTCCCCCGTGTCAAACATTGTTGGGAAGCTATTGGCACAGGGGTAGACCTAGGGTTCAACTCTAACAATGCACCAACAAGCCCTAACTACTGGCCCTTTCGACAACACCTGTGGAGCAGATGCAGTCTCACCCGAATAACTATAGGGGGTTGCAGGACATAGGTGTCTACAACTAGAGGAAATGAAAAGTGGATCCAAAACAATAGCACATAGAAAATAGATATTCTTTACCAACTTAACCCTACTTCGCACAGCTATATCTCAGATCTAGCTCAATAATGCAATAACAGATCAACAGGAAGCAAAGAACACAACATCAACCATAGAGGACAACAAGATATACGCGGTTCACCCTCTCCCTAGGGCTACGTCCACAGAATTATCTTTCTTCATATATTATGTGAAAACATATAGTTATATCTACGCACTTGACTTGCAGATCTTTCTCTCTCTCTCCCTTCTCTATCTCCCCTCCCTGCGCACCCATCTACAGAGTTGATCTTCACACCCAACTGAAGATATTACAATACAATAATTCTCTCACACAACACTTCTCTGCCACACAACAGTAATCACTCAACATCAACAATAATGATGAACAATGACCAACCTTGAACAAACCTTTTCTTACTCCTCTTGATCTTTATTTATACATTACAATGACTTTCAAACAACCTTAGGCCAAAACCTAGGTGTCAAAACCCTAAACACCAAAACCCTAGGTGTCTAGAACCCTAGGTCCACTTAGACCCGCATTTTCAAGGCTTCGTCGGCCTATCTTTCCTTCTTTCCCACGAGGTGCTCCAAAACATCTGGTGGTGGATTTTTCTACTTGTTGAGTTGTCCACAATCCATCTTTCTTGTTGATATGTATTCCTCAATATTCTCGTTCAACGACTTGCTTTCTCTTACTTATCTTCTTATTTTCTGCTTATTTGACCACTTCAACCCATTCTCAGTCAATTTTCCTTCCTCACAGTTCGTACTTCGCCTTTCCTCTTCCTTATTCTTTGGTTTCTTCCATAATCCATAACCAAGGGCCAATAGGCCCCCAACACTCACCTGTGACTCTTCCTGAGGCACTATAGTAGCGGACCTTCTATATCACTTCGATTTGCTTTCTAATCTCTCCCTCCCCACTGTGTGCAGACTATCTTTTTTGTGTCTGGTACCCAGTTTCAACTGCACCTGGTACCTAGACCCTTATTCTTATGCTTTTACAGAGAGTTGCAAGGTAGTTGGTTGTCATAGTACAATTTCAACCAGCTCCCATTCACTAATCCTTCCTTCCATTATCCATTCAAAGTACTCAACTACGTAGCTCCTCCTTCTATACCATAGGCAACCTCATATGGCCCAAGACAATGTGTCCTGAACTTCTCTAGATGCTTCATGAACTTTCTTTCATGTACCAGTACTAGATCTCCTTGCTTAAATGCTTTCTTCTTGATATTCTTGTCGTGATAGGCCTTTTCTCATTCCTTCTGTACCTATTGATGAAATACTGCAATAAATCTATCATCCTCTAGTCCCACCAACTGTGCAAGTCTTTCTTGAATAGCGCCAGTGTCATCCATATCTGTTATTGTTGCAATTATTAGACTAGGAACCAAATATTCCATAGGGACTACTGCTTCCAGACCATAAACCAACTTAAAGGGAGTCTGCATTGTCAGCTTGTTGCAAGTGGTTCTATAAGCCCATAACACTGCTGGTACTCTCAAATCACAATGATCCCTATTCACACTACAAATCTTCTTCAATTATGTCTCTAAGATATTATTGAAAGATTCGAATGCACCATTCACCTGTGGATGGTATGGAGTGTTCTTCTGATGGTGAACTGCAAATTCTTGAGTTAAGGATTCAATAGTATTATTGATAAAATGTGTACCTTGATCGCTCATGGGGATCTTCAGGCATCCAAATCAAATGATGATATCATCAAATATGAACCGTGCAACTGTATTTGCACTGCAGTCCTTAACTACTCTTGCTTCTGCCCATCTGGTCAAATACTCTATCACGGTGATGATGTATCGAGCTCCTCTGCGCTTCCCTGGTGGGTTGATAGGTCCCACAAAATCAATAGCCCATTTCTCAAAGGCCTGTAAGGTTAGATGAGGTGTTAAAGGAATCTCATCTCTTCTGGAAGGTTTCCCAACCCTTTGGCATACATCACAGGATTTGTAGTATTCCTTATCATCTTTGTGTAAAGTGGGCCACCAGTGGCCAACTCTAAGAACCTTTTGCGTTGTTCCTTTCCCTGCATAATGTCCTTCTGTCGATGCCTTCATGTGCTTCTTCCAGAATCAGTGGACTTTCTGTCTCCATAAAACATCTTCTCAAGATCTCATCAGGTCCCATCTTATATAGCTATCTAGCTATAAGTGAAAAATATGCAGCACGAAGTACCAATTGTTTCTTCTTAATGATTGTATATTCGCGAGGTGCCATTCCTATTTATAGGAACTGGACTATCTTGACAAAGTGAACATCGACCTTTCTTATGGCCAACAACTGTGCATTTGGTAGTGTATCCTCCAAACTGGTAGGTTCCTCTCCATGTTCTAACCTAGACAAGTGGTTAGATCCCTTGTTCATTCTCCCTAGCTTGACCACGATCTCAAAATCATATTCCTGGAATAAAAGTAACCATATGCATATTCTTTCCCCCAACACTAGCTTGTTGACTAAGTATTTCAGTGCAGAGTGATCAGTGAACATCTTAAAATGTCCTCCCAACAAGTAGTGTCGAAACTTCTGTAGGACGTACACCATGGCTAAACTGTCTCTTTCAGTGGTAGTGTAATTTATCTCAACTGTAGATAGCTTCCTTCTAGCAATGGCTAATGGGTGATCAATATATCTTTCTCCTGGTTGTGCTAACACTTCTCCTAATGCAATAGATGACACGTCGACATGCACATGGAATTCCTTACTCCAATCTGAGAAAACTAGAATATGCACAATAACCATTTTCTGTTTCAGTGTGTCGAAGCTCTGCTGACATTCCTCTGACCATTGAAATTGACAATATTTATTTAAAAAAATTTCCATGGGTGTTGTTATTTGTGCATATCCTTTGATGAATTTCCTTTAGTATTCAGTATGTCCTAGTGTAATGCGTAGCTGTCTAACTGAAGTAGGAGGGGGTAGATCAACAATGATGGCAATCTTGGAAGGATCTACTAGCAAGCCCTTCTTACACACAATATGGCCTCGCAACACTCCAAAGGGTGAAAACAAGATACACTTCTTTTGGTTCAGGGCAATCTGACATTTCCTACACGTATCCAACATTAGTCTTAAACATTCAATATGATTTTGCAATAATCTAAAAACAGTCCAATGATCAAAATATGATTTCAAAAATTTATGTAAAAATTCCTTGAATGCTTCGACCACCATCCTAGAAAATATGGCTGGTGCATTCTTTAGTCCAAAGGGAATCACTGTGTACTGGAAAGAACCCCATTCTGTTGCAAATGTGGTCTTGTGTCAATCTTCCTTGGCAATCCTAATCTGGTGGTAACTTGAAAATCCATCTGTGAAGGAGTAAACTTCTTATCCTCCCACATTATCTAACACTTCATTAGTAAACTATGTAGGGAATGGGTCATGTAGACATGCATCATTCAGTTTCCTCAAGTCTACACAGATTATGATCTCTCCTTTCTTCTTATCTTGGACCACCATAGGGATAATCCATTCTGACTCTTCAATAGGTTTTATGAATCCTGCTTCCAACATTCTGTCTAATTCAATCTTGACTTTTTGCTTATACTTGGGATTCAATCTTTAGGGTCTCTACTTGACTGGCCTTGCATTTGGTTTCAGGAGGATCTTCATTTCTCCCATGGGCCCTTTAATGCCCTTCATTTTGGTGAACTTGGTTGGGAACAAGTCCTGATATTCATGCAGTAATTCTGTGATATTATCAATAGTGGCATCATCCCAGTAATCTCCCACGTTTACGATCTTACGTGTTTTCTCCATTCCAATGTTAACTTTATTGATTTTGATTGGTTGTCCAATAAAATCTAGTTCGACTCCTGGTCCTTCTATGTCTCTCTACGCTTTTGTTTCTGCGATGTTCACATTCCTAGGATCGTCATCTTCATCAGAATTGATATTGTAACAACCTTGCAATTTATGAAGAGGTGCAGTCCATTCATCCTCTTCTTTCTCAATAGGGATGTTATGTGCCTCCTCAAATACTTTATGTCTTACAACTTTTAAGGCTTGATCAACTGTGGGGTACTGACTTTCAAATAAAAATGTAGCTACAAAGTTATGATTCATATTGTACCAATCTGTGGTGGTGAGGCACAATTCATCTTGAAGATACCAATTAATAGGCGTTGTGTCCAAAGTGTTAATGAATTTATGCACCCATTGTTCTTGAGGAATTTTGCTCCAGGCTTCCTCACAACTTCGCACATGGTCCTTCGGACAGCTCTAACCTGTGCATCGAACCTCGCACCCTTCGACTTAATCCGAAAAGAACACTGTCATTAAAGTGAGACATTGCACCCACTCCGTGATGTTATTCTTATGTGTTCCCCACCATCTCGTTGGTGTTTCTTTTAAGGCCTCATCCAATGCCAACAACCTTTGTTGTACTAGTACAATTTCTTCAAATTCCAATAAGAATGTTTCTAAATGATTCAAACCATCAAATGTGGGCAGGTTACTTGCTTTTATGCCAATCCAGTGAACTTCTCTGGTCAATCTGGCACATATTCGCGTAGAAACTTCATATATCTTGTTCTGCCAATTCTCTAGTGCTTCTTCAGAGTTTGACGAGCACGCATTGTTGCTTCTCCAGCTTAAATTCCCATATTCTGTAGGATTAATGTAATCCTGCCATCTTGCTGTTAGTTTATATATATTCTCCAACTCATATGCGCGATCTTCTTCTCTGATAAGTTATGTGTATCTACGAACTTCATGAGGATCAAGAGGTGCAATGACCCTAAGGCCATCACCTTCAAATGTCATTCATCTCATCTTTAATTCAACAACAATGGAATTGTTGAAAGTCCAGTCAATTCCTAATAGTGCAGGATAAGGACAACTATCATCAACTATCTCAATCACTTCGAAGTCTACAAACATCCTGACCCCGTCGATGTCCACAGGGACATGCTCTAGTCTTCCAAAGGGGCTTACTGCCTGTTGATTATCCATCCTGAGCTTGATAGGGGAATAGATCAACTTAGGCTTTCCCATTAGTGCCCAGGTCTGCTTCGTCATAACATTGACTTCTGACCCTAAGTTGAGGACCACATAATCTATGTCATAATCTCCAATCTGAGCATTAAGGTGCAGTTCCTTATTTGTCCTTCTCTTCCTAGATACTTGATGTATTTCTTTATTCAGTAGAAGATCTACCCTCCCTATCTCATATTGTCTAATCAAATTTTGTAGTTATTGAACAACTCTTTCATCCTTAATCAAATTAATGCAAGTACATAAGAATTACATAAGCTTGCTTACCTCTTTTCCTTTTCTAGGTGCGGTAGACTGATCAAATGCCATAAGCATCACACATTCTCTCACTTTTGGATGTGTTTTTTATGAAGAAGCCTGATCTCTTCCAAATTCTCTTCTTGCCTCTTCAAACGTCTGCTTCTCCTTCCTTGGATCAAACAAATGTGTCCTCTCTACAGCTCTTCTGACCCCTAATTCTTCTATAGTATTTCCTGGAGTCACCCTGTCTTCTCTTGTAACAACGCCTCCTCTAGTTATAACAACGACTCTGGGATCCTCTCCATGAGGTTCTGTTGATATTAATTGGACCTGTTGGTTTCCACCCTGTCTCTCCTGGATTTTAGCTAGTAATGTTGGACAATATTCAATCACGTGTTTGAATGAGTTGCAGTAGATGCAAGTAGTACAAGGGTTCTGACAGTCCCTTTCCAAGTGACCTAGATGTGTGCAGTTATAACAAATGATTTGACCTCGACCTCAACCATGCCTCCTCCTCATCCTCTTCCTCTGAATCACAACGATGGTTGAAGTTTCCTCTTCTTGGGGAATTAAACTGCGTAGTATTTCCCTCCTGCTGCATTTCTCCTTGAATCTTATATGTATCTCTTGAACGTTCATGCAAGAGGTCATAAGCCCTACAATCCTTCTCATCATGCCTCATAAATTTACAAAATGTGCAGTAAATATTTGTAGGTGTCTGGACATATTTTTTCATGTAATAGAATTCACTAGGGCGATGTCTATTTTTACATACCTCGCACCAGGGTAGAGTAACCTGCTTCAAAGGGATCGAATCTCCAGAGGCCAAGTACTCATTAAATAGGGGATAGTGGTCCTTGTCATGGCCCTCTAATTTTCATCTAATACACCAAATTTCTTCTCTTTTATCTTTTCCCTTTTCTTTCTTCATGTCCTTGACCTGCAAAGATAAGCTTGTTAGCTGACTCAAAATTTGACTCATACCTAAGCTGGATTCTCCCATAGGGTCTAATTCTAGTTTCATGGTGATCTCCAATGCCTCAGCCTACGAAGAAACCTTCTGTTGCATCAAAGGAACTTTGATGTGTGGTAGGAGGGAAGCAATGAACCATTCCTTGTTCTACTCATCTAGGATCTGAAAAATCAAATGGCCTGTCAAGGTCTTAAACCTCTGATCAAACTCCCAAATAGGTTCAGCTACTCTCTGCTATATTTCCTTCAGTTCTGTAATGCATTACGACTCCGACTTGGGTTTCTTGAATTCGGTGGTCAATGTAGTTTTAATGTCATTTAGCAGTTTAGGCTGTGTAACTCCTTTAACACAATTCATGTACCATCTTAGTGTGAAGTCTCTTAGGGTAGTACTAAAATAATCTCTCTTAACATATTTGTCAGTGACATTCTTAATACTCCATACAAATTCTCATAAGAACCAATGTTGATAAGGATCTTCAGATCCATCTCCCCTAAAGGTGGGTAACCTCATCTAATCTGCCATAGATCTTCCTAGATTTCTTGATTGAGTATGCACTGAACCGCTTGTAACAGTGCTCTGAGTGCTCTAATAACTCTAAGTACTCTTGTTAGTTAATGATTCTAAAACAACAGGATGAGTAATAGTACTTACTTTGATGGTAGGCACAGTCCCTGAAGTTACTGATTCTTCCCGGTGAGGTTCTTCAATCTTCTTTTCCTCTATCCTAGCGGACTTTGAATGTTCCTCGTTCACTAACTCTTATTATTCTCCATTGTAGAACCCTTCATTCTATGCCAGTGGTTCGTGGCTTTGCTCAAACAAGTTCACCAAAGGGACTTCTTTGAATGCTCTCCCACTGCAGGTATGTGCAACCTCTGTATCGTTGTCATTGTCCGAGTTCTTGAACATTAGATTTTCAATCTGACCAATTACTGTATCTTCAATATGTTCTCCTCATACAATAGCATCTTGATCTTCAACTTCAGAAAATGTAAAAAAAATTCTCTAGGCCCCTTAAAGAAATATATCTTTGCTTGGCTATATGACTCTACTCTATCAATAGAAAACTGGGTAATGTACCCTCCAATAGCTCTATCAAACTAGTGATCTACTTCTCTTGACATGGCATTAACAAATCTCTTGACCTTCTTGATCAGCACCGACATCCAAACCACGGGTGGTCTAGATATTATTTCAAACTAGGTATCTGTTAATCTGGCTAACCACTCGTATAGCTCCTTGTGAATTCCTCCAAAGAAAATCTCATGTATATCAGTAAAGATATACCTTCCCAACCAGTCTTCTGTACTAATATTAGGGTTCTTGTTCTAAGCTTCGAGGAAGTCTCTTTCTTGTTATTCTATCCACTTCTAAATCTCTGTCTTTGATGGAAACCACCTTAACATTCCCTCGAGAATATCCTGGTCCTAGCAATAGAACCATTTGTTGGCACAGGGGCAGACCCAAGGTTCAAATCTAACAGCACACCAACAAGCCCTAACTACTGGCCCTTTCGGAAACACCTGCGGAGCATATGCAATCTCACCTAAAGTAGAAATAGGGGGTTGCAGGACACATGTGTCTACAACCGTAGGAAATGAAAAGTGGATCCAAAACATTAGCACACAACAACTAGATATTATTTACCAACTTAACCCTACTTCGCACAACTATATCTCAGATCTAGCTCAATAATGCAATAATATATCAACAGGAAGAAAATAACACAACATCAACCACAGAGGACAACAAAATATATGTGGTTCACCCTCTCCCTAGGGCTACATCCATAGAACTATGTTTCTTGATATATTATGTGAAAACACACAGTTCTATCTGTGCACTTGGATTGAAGATCTTTCTCTCTCCCTTATTTATCTCCCCTCCCTGTGCACCCAGCTGCAGGGTTGATCTTTGCACCCAACTGAATATATTACAATACAATAATTCTCTCACACAACACTTCTCTCCCACACAACAATAATCACTCAACATCAACAATAATGATGAACAATGACCAACCTCGAACGGACCTTTTCTTACTCCTCACGATCTTTATTTATGTATTACAATGACTCTCATACAACCTTAGACCAAAACCTATGTGTCAAAACCATAAATACCAAAACCCTAGGTGTCTAGAACCCTAGGTCCACTTTGACCCGCGTTTTCAGGGCTCCGCCAGCTTGTCTTTCCTTCTTTCCTGCGAAGTGATCCAAAACATCCGTTGGTGGCTTTTTCTTCTTGTTGAGTTGTCCACTATCCATCTTTCTTGTTGATCTGTCTTCCTCGATATTCTCGTTCAATGTCTTGCTTTCTCTTACTTCGATCCTTATTTTCTTCTTTTTTAACCACTTCGACCCATTCTCAGTCAATGTGCCTTCCATGTAGTTTGTACTTCTCCTTTCCTCTTCCTTATTCTTCAGTTTCTTCTGTAATCCATAACCAAGGGCCAACAAAAGCTTACTTGGAGCTAAGTTCCACAAAGGAATCTGGAATATATGGGGCTGAGCCCACTTGGGATTTTTTTGTGGATGTGGTCAAGGAACAATACTACCCTGTTGATAACTATGAATACCAGTACATGAGATGGACCACACTCTAGCAAGAGAAGAGCCAAACAGTGTCGGAGTTCACAAATACTTTCCATACCTTGTGCACCAAGCTAGGTATCAAAGACTATGAGCAACATCTGATTCTGAAATACTGTTGGGCTCTACATAGGTACATCCAAACTAAAATGAATTTCCTAAACATTTCATCATTGGGAGATGCCTATCAATATGTTGTCAAATTTGGGTAGAAATTTAGGCACCAAAATAAATGGTAGTTCGGGTCTGCAAATCCGCAACAACTAAAGCATGCTAAAGACGATCCTAACCAACAACCTCCCAACAACTAGTCCAAGACAAAGAAAAATAAGGGTAAAGGAAAGACAAAGAATGACACTGGGAAGTGGTGTGACTTCCACAAAATCTCCTGGCACAACACCATTGAATGTCACTCGAAACAGTCATTGGTGGCTGAGGTCAAAGATAATGAGATGAACCCTGATTTAGAATTTGATCCAGAAAATATTGAAAATAGACACATCTTCGATGCAGACCCCACTGTTATTGTCACGGACGCAACAATTCAACCAGAAGAACCAGTAGATCCTAAAGAGGGGGAGCGCCTCTTCCATTCACATATGTGGGTGAAGGGGACCCCATTGCATTTCATTTTTGATAGCGGTATCCAGAAGAACCTCAGCTCAGTTGAGATCATCAAACATTTGGGGTTATTTACAACACCACACCCGCATCCATACAACATTAGATGGCTTCACCAGGGAAGAGATCTCGATGTTAGCCAACAATGTCTCCTATCCTATGGCATCCAACCCTTCAAGGATGAGGTAGTGTGTGATGTTTCCCCTCTTGATATCTGTGATGTTGTTTTGGGCCAACCATATATGTTGAAATGTCATGTTGTTTATCAGTCTCGACCTCGTAGTGTCATTATTAATATAGGGGGTCATCTCTATAAGATACCTGAGGTAATTCCGACTAATGTTCCACCAAAATAGTGCTGCAAGGTAATCTCTCTACTGAAAAATTCATTCTCTTCACATTATGTTCAAAGGATGCACAGAAGACCACTACAACCACTGCATCCTAAACACCTTATATCCAACAGAAGCAGATTTTAGAAGCAAAAAAAGATATTGTTTCTTCACCTAAAATGGTGCTTATACATTGCCCCATAAAGCCCAAAGAGAATAGGTTGGTGGAAAATATCCAACTCCGCCAACAACAGGTTCGTGACAACCTTCCATAGACCAAGTAGCGCAACGTCTCCAACAAGACACGCAGCTCACCAAGATTCAAATTCAGAAAAAACTTTCCCCTCTTCCCAGGGAACTCAATACAATGGATACCATTTCTTCCTAAGGGGGGAGGATTAATCCAAGTGGATATTGGTGGCCACCCACTTGTTCCATATTCTAGCTGGCTCATCTAGATAGTTTTTAGTTCAACACGTTTCTCTGTAATGGGGACATTTATTTGTAATTGTGGGTTCTGCACTTACAGGGTTGTCTTGAAGCCCTACACAACATCTAGGTGGATATTGGTGGCCAACCACCTATTCCAACTGGCTTATTTTGGAATTTTTCATGTCGGTACATCTTTCTATACTTCCAAAGTCGTGTTGGGCCTCTAAACAGTGTTTTCTTGGCTTGCCGCAATCAAACTATAGACAAAGTTAGAGTTTGGAAAGATAATGTGTAGTTCTCGAAAATACCTTTCCAACGGGCTATCACATGCCTAAAATGGAGATCATATTTAAAAGTTGTGACCCCAGGAAGTTAATGTACTAACTTACCCCAATAGGGCCCACATGAATTTTGGCGCTTCATCTTATAGGGTTAGGTTTTTGGATGTCTAGGGTTTTGGAATTCAGGTTTATCATAAAAAGTCCTTCAGAACCTCATTGTAATCATCTTCTTGTGAATGAGTGTATCCATCACATCTCTTCTCAAAGATAAATATGCTACCATTCTAATGAGACTTGCACTCTATATTTTTATAGTCCATGTAAATTTCTTTCATTAATATAAATCATGCATTGTTGTATTTCTCTGTTTCTGGAAATTTTTATGTGTATTTCATTGTAATATCTCGACTTTCATTTCGTTCTGAAAATAATATGAATCACCATTTCTTCCTCTCGCCCAATTCTTATGCCCAGTGAAGGCATAAAATATTCACCTACAGTAAGCAAAAACTCCAAAACAACAAATAGGCATGGTTGTTGCATCCAAACCATAAAGGCTTGAGAGTTTTTCTTGACTCTCCAATCCATAAATAACATGGTTAGTTGAGGAATGTATGATTTGGTTGGCCCCCCGGATTCATTATGACGACCATCAACCTCAACATCTATCATAGACCCAAGCATTAGGTGCATCTCATGCTTTGTACTAGGTCACAGATCCAGAAATGACAATTTCGATAGTGTGACATAGATACATATTTCTAAGATCGATGAAATTCTATATGAAATACAAATTCCTTGTAGATCCAAGTCTCGCAGATCTTTATAACAAACAAAATAGAGCACGAATTTCAAACTAATCCGCAACTATATTTCTGGAAAATATTAGTTTAATGAATCTATCATATCTCTCATATCCTTCACAATTTTAGGAAATTGTCAGCATAGAAATCCAAATGGGCTCGTCCTGCACAAAACACATGTGGAATATTTTCAATATTTTCCTTAATTTACGTGAAATTGACCTCAAAAAACTACATCTCTGTTTTGGGATGGGTTTCATAAACAGACCGAGGATATTTTTCACAATTTCAAAATTTGAAATGAAAAATAGTTTCAAAGAGTCATTACCTTCTAATTAATTTTACATGTAGCCCAAATTAATTTCTTTGAAAATTTTAAATAGAGTTGATATTAATTTCAATGTTGTTTTTGTAACTGATTTTATGCTATGCATCCTGGAAATATTTCTAAAGAATCTGAAAATGTTGGTGAAGACTCTGAAGATGCTGATGAAGAATGCTGGTGAAAAATATGAAGATGTTGATGAAGAATCTGAAGAATGTTGGTATTACTAATAAAGATTCCCAAAATTTTGAATTTCATGACAATTTCGATGAAATTCACAAATTGTATGAATCTTATGTTCCATGTTAGCTTAAGAATGAGTTAATAACTAACACTTTTGCTGGAAGAATAGCTACATGCGACTTTTAGTAGCTACAAAAAGTACCTGCTGCAGTAGAAATGTTTGTAATTGTAGAAATTAATTTCTTTGTAAAACCATTTTAACAGTAAACTTTGAATTCTGAATTGAAATATATGTTCTTCAAGAAATCTAGCATGTTGTACTTATAAAACTCTGAAAACTTGATCAATCATCCTGATGCTAAACTTATTTATGAAGAAAACCATAAAATTCGAAAATTGTTGAAAACTTTTGAATTTTTAAATATGAATGTGTGTGTGTGTGTGTGTGTGTGTGTGTTTACAAAAACTAACATTATGGAGGAATCTGTAGCTATCACTGGAATTATGCATGATCTCTCTTAATCCAAGGATTCCAAGAAATAATAGCTACTGTTGACTTAAGTCTCTTGGGTGCTAAAATATTAATTTATTTGCATTGGAAGAATTGGGGTAAGACTAAATTTCAGTCCTCTATTCGATCATGTTGCCAGAGACTTTTTAGAACAAGGAAATAAAATGTTGCTAAACCAACACTTCACAAAAAACTTATTGAGAGCTTTTCCATCTAGTAGAAAGCTCATGTCCTAATGATCCAAGACACTAATTTTCACAGTTAGACTTATTTCTCTTTACTTCTTCATTTATTTATTTATTACAATCTCCTACTCTTCTTAGAAAAGGAAAGATTATTTTCAAGTGTAGGAGTACTTCCAATAGAGCCATGTGCATAATAGGATTATAAATGAACTCATATTCAAATTTGAAAGATAATATTTGATATATACAAGAACATGATGAACTGATCGATCTTCTTGATTTAGTGCCAAGAGATGTTGGAGGATGAAATGGTGCCCTGGCCTAATGATTGTTTGGAGCCATTATTCATTGTAGCCAGTACTCCTTTGTTTATCTTCTTCATCAGTACTATTGGCTTGCATGTCCTCCTTTTTCATACCCCATGTATCTTCAAACATTTGGTTTTTTCACAAAGGATATGGGTACAAGCTTGCAAGAAACTCTTCAATCTCAAGTTCCATTGCTTGTTGTCTATCAAATATTGTCCATAGCTCTTTGATCTCTTCTCCAAATTGATAAGGAGAGTCGAGGAAAGATTCTAGATCTTCTTGTTGCTCATGGAAATTTTTCTCCTCTATCCCTTTATGAGATGCATATATGTTTTTAATGGCTATCAGTGTTTGTGCCTCCTGAGATGCAGAGATGTTTCCTTCTACTACTAGGATTTGAGAGATTTATTGGAGTAACATATTTATTTAGTAAATAACTCTTGATCATATTTGAAGTTTCATTTCTGGTTGATAATCCCTATCTTTCACATGGATTAGTATATGGGGGGTCCTTTGAGTAAAAAACTAGAACTTCTAAAAAACAAAATTCAAGGTAAAACATGTACTCATACACCTAATGCTACTAAGACATGAGTATAATTCCCCTTTCCATGCATCAAACTTAAATGAAAGGACTGAAAACCAAATTACCAATGCATATTCCCTTTAGCATCTCCCCAGCAATGGCACCAAAATTGTTAGGAAATTCAATTGCTTAAATTGTTGTCCATTAAATTGTCAACCAAGGAGCTCGTAAGATTGTGAGATGCTGGAAAAATATATGCAGGAGTTGGAAACTAATTATAATATAATAAAGTTGAATAAAAAAATGAAAGAACATGAAATATCAAAGGATATTATGTTATAGGCTCAAGTACTATGGCTTCTCATCTATCTCTTGGATTCTCAGGGTTAACAAACATTCATATCTTTGATGCACACCACACTCGACCGATCACACTTGAAGAAATGAAACTACAGAAATGAAATTGTGGAAATAAAAGGATTTAGAATTCAACTTTGGTCACTGGACTTATATTTCAACCATTAACCACATTCCTTTGGTTAACAAGCAATATCATCAACGAGTTTTGTGATCACTAAAGAAACTCAGCCTTCAGTGCCTAAATCTGTAGGGAAACCACACTTGCAGAAATGAAAGAGCATAAAGAAATGAATAGGAAATGAAATGGGTAGCTACTGAAATAACATCACACAACAAAAAAGAATCTATTTGGGTAGTGTATACCAGAGAGGGGGCCCTTCATCTCTTGGTATATGCTTCCAAGAAAGAATACAATAGAGAACTCTTGATCTACAAAAACAATCTCTTTATTCCAGCATCAAAATAATTGCAATGATCCTTCTCTTTAATATGTAACTCTATGTGCTAACCTCTCCTTCAATTATCTAACTATCTAACTATCCAAATCGAATGACATCCTCTCATATTTATACATATAGCTTCTACTTCACAAAAGGAAAAGGAGTTACAACAAGATGAGATCAAATCCTAAACAAGTGGATCTGCAACCAACAAATCTTAGATCCAAAATATGTGGATCTCTTCAACATAAAATCTTCGATTTAGTTTAAGGTTGTTTGAAGAGGATAATAACATCATGCTCCACGAGATCCATGTTCCCAAATTCATGGATATGGGTCGCAACTTAGTCAAACCACTTAGCTACATAAATTGCAGGCTAGTTACCAGAATGACCAGTTTTGGAAATCTCAACCATATGCCTCTTGTTTTGCACATTTTTTGTTCATTTCCAATCACCTAAATGATCCTATTCCACACAAAACCTATATTTTATATTTTTAAGATTCCTCTTCATCTGTTCATAAATGAAATCGAATTTTTACTACCATAACTTCCAACAACTACTGAATTACAAGTTAGGAAACCACAATATCTACCCTAAATAATCATCAAAACATGGGAAATCAACCATTTTAGTGTAAGTATGCCATGTGAAGCTCATATAGGTTAGAAATGAACAAATGAAAAAACATGAGTGATGAAGGGAATGAGGATGAATGGGTAAAGAAGATGAAAAATGTCTAAATGGCATCGTAAAATGTGTTATTTATGATGTCCAACACTCTTCCCATGAATAGTTGGGGTTGCTTCTATTGTCAAGTTTATTCATCCCATGCTCAACTAAAAATTCTCATGCACTCCAACGATCTACCACTCTTGGGGTTCTTTCTATTCGAGCTCTTGGGATTGCTCGTGTTTCTCATCTCTTCTCTCTTCATTTTCCTTTTAGCCCACTCCAATTTATGGATGTCGGGTGAGGGATTATGGGTCTGCATTCATCATGTAGTCTTCCCTCTTGATTCTAGAGTGTTTTCCCTTTCACTTTCCTTCCTCCTTGCTTCAGACATTATTTTCTTCGGTATGGTCGAATTGACTTATGTCATCTCATAGATCATCAATTCCCCCCATTGTTGGACTAACTCACTCAAAGTCAGTGATTTTAGCATGCTTGCTATGCTAATTTCTTTAGGAAATAGTCACATGCTTCACGTGTATCCTTACAGTTGGATTATAAGAATTCTTCCTACTCGTCTTTCTTTTTATCCCAATTACAATTCGGTAGAAGTGTACTTAAGAGAGGTCGGTATTCAACAATATATCTGACTCCTTTATCTAGAAAAAAATTGTGCAGTAAAGATGGAATAGTACAAAGGAAATCGTCATGTAGATCTATGTAAAATTTATCTTTGACAGTTTTGATTGATAATCTATCCTTAATAGATTGTTCTTCAATATAGTATTGTATTATTATTTCAAACAACTCGTTTATATTTGTTCGGCCTCTGTTGGTTATTTTTAGCATTAACTGTTCATCTGGAGTTAGTGTGCGCATTACAAGGTCAGTTGAGGTATTCAAATAATACTTATGGAATGGCTTCAAGGAATCATTCATGAGTCTCTATGAATAATTGTGCTCGAGATTTTGCCAACATCATTTGGTTTCTCCTTACATAATTCTTTATGTACTTGTTGATATTTTTCTCCCACCACTCCCGTATGTCTTCTAGGATTAACATCTATGTGCGCATTATTTTACATGCTCGAGTTCAAAACTACCGATAATGGAACCAATGTTGTAATCTAAGGGACAATATGTAGGTGTTACCAATATTTCTTCAAACAAGGCAGTATATACAACACAATACTATACACACATACACATAGACATAGAAGGAAGCATACACAAAGTAGTAGGAGAACCAACAATATGCACTTTATTATGTACAAACACAACCCCCTTTCCTCTATTACAAAGCCACATATATACTTGTGTGTTCAGTTATACAGAAGTTACAACTTCTTAACTAACGTGGTTGATCGACCCAACTGGCTAGTCGACCGACTCACATACTCAACTTAGATAGTCGACTTAACTTACATATCTGACTTGGTCGATTGTCAAGTCTAGCCAGTAGGGATGAGTAGCCCATACAATAGCATGTATGGCTACTACAAAATCCCTCCTTCTCTATTATTCTCTCAAAATACCACTCCTATGTGCTCTGTTCAAATATGGAACAAATACAATGTTAACTAATGGAACCCCTTCTCTTACTATCATCCTAGTACTTAACATAACTCGATAGCCATATATGGGTAGGGAATTGACCTCTTCAACCCTCAATTGCGATAATTTTTTTGGACCTTATAGAATCTTCTTCAAATTCCATACGTTCTAGCCTCATATGCATTAGTAATGAGGGTTGACGCGGCATCCACTCGTACCATGGTGGTCAACTTGCAGGAGGCATAAAGGTTTCATATGAGCTTCGATTGACATGATTTTTTCACCATCGAAAAGGTATCGATGTGTAGAATAGATTCAAGGGGTCTTAGCTAACGTTGAGAAATTTTTTAACCACAAAAATGTCGTTTTATGCCTCAAAATGGATATGGAAGGAATCAAACCCCAATTTTCCAAATTGGGACCTGTTATTAAAATGACCCTGCAAGTTGATTCCTCTTATTTTTTCCACTCTGAAAGCAACATCAAAATAGATGAGAAATAATATAATGATCTAATTCGGATCATAGCTCCCCATTTAGGGAGGATCTTGGTCCCCAAAATATTTACTATATGAGGTGAGCAAATATTTCGTCTACCTCCTACCTGGCTACCACTTTTCTTTGTCTGGAAGTTTTCCTTTCAACCCAATCTACCAAAGGTCATGATTCCCATATCTTGTAGTTTTGGACTACTTCTCCAAAATTGTGTCCTCTTCCAAATTTGAGTGATCTCTAGTATTAAGTCCTCTATGGAATGTAGCACTTTCTCATCCTCCTAATCCAACATGGAAGGATCATAGAGTTTGTGTTAGAAAAATAGGATCACGGAGAAATAAAATAAAACAAATGTGGAAATAAAACACAGAAGATACACAATACAATAGAGATACGGATATACGTGGTTCACCCAATTGGGCTATGTCCACTAGATAAATTTCCAGGTCCTTCCTTATTATTATCCAGCAAAATAAAGGGATACAGCCTACAACAAACCTATTGTAACTTCCTCTTCTTTCTCTCACAGTCTCCTCTCTCAGAATAAAATATTCATGATAATACACAGCCACAATACAATTCCCTCATAAAACAGGGTTTCCTTCTAGGGCATAAATCCCTAAAAATAAATTCTACAGTAAGATCCACGACCTTATAATGAACGGTCCAGATTGACTTCAAAATTACAATATTTTACAAGGCAATTTTTTTCCAATATTTTTCTTCAGAGTCGCTACCCCCGAATCCCCCGCCAGGAGGGGGCTACAAAAAGTTTTGCTACCCCCCCTGTAGCCCCCTAGAGATAATTGTGGGGGGGAAATCCCCCCCACAACCCCCCATTAGGGAATGGGGTCCAAGCACAGCTGAAACAAACCTCTGAATCAAGAAGATAACCAGGCTCCACAATCAACAGTTTGAGATTCTCCACATTCACTAATTTGTAAATGCGTTTGTATGGGGGTAGACTAAGTCTATAGGTGTTGTCTCCCACCTTATCCAATATCTCAAAAGGTCCATATCACAAAGCCTTTATATTCTTACCAAGATCCTATAGTCTTTCCTTGTTTATATCTAACCAAAATCTATCTCCCACTTTGAATGCATTCTTCGGTCTGTGTTGATCATGTCTGGCCTTGTATTTTTCCCGTGACTTCTTCAGTGTCTCCTGTGATTGAAAATGGATTTTCCTAATACTCTAAAAAAAATTATGCTCTCAATGCATCTCCTGTGAGGTCCTCTCTTACTTCTCCTCCTTGTCCATATACAACATCCAAGGGTGAAGGTGGAAAATATCCAAAGAAATTTTCAAACGGTGACTTACCAATAGAAGTGTGGGCTACTTTATTATAAGAGTGTTATATGTAGATCATATTTTCATCCCAGGTATTCAAATGCTTCTAATTATAACCCCTCAAAATTTGTACCAAAGTCTCATTCAGGGATGATTTCAAGGGCTAAATTTTGCTAATGGGCTAATTTTCCATGGTTTTTCCAAAAACGAGATTCACTATTTTAAAAATGATTCACCCAAATTCTATAGGATAAAATTATTTTACCTTAAAAATCGCCAAAATTTTATAAAAACTATATAAAATCCTTAAAGATTTGAATATTTTTACAAAATTATCGCCCATCATTTATAGTTGGCATATGATGGATTAGTAAGATTCGCCAAGGTTTCTACATTTTAAAATAAATTTCCATCCTTAAAATCATCCCTGGGACTCTCATTGACTACTTTTGTATGTCCATCTATCTATGGATGGAATGTTGTAGATATATTCAACTTAATGTCCATATTCTCCCATAATGTAGTCCAAAATGTATTGAGAAATATGGTATCCCTACCTGAGATGATGCTCCTTGGTATCCCAAAGTGCACCTAGACCTATTCAAAGAACCTGTTTGTTTCTTATTGTCCTTTGATGATATTGTCACAATGCAAGAGAATGCACATCTTGTTGAACCTATCAACTACCACAAATAGATAGTCATGTCCCTTCTTGGTTGTTGGTAAACCTCCCACAAAATCCATGGAAATGCTTTCCCATGGTCGAGCAGGTACGGGTAAGGGATGGTATAGACCTTACTTCCTATTAATAGTATTGTTGATATGATAAAGTATACATCCTATAATATATCATGCTACATCTTCTTGCATTTTGGCCTAGTACACATATTTCTATAAGTTGGCAACTTTCTTCCCAACTCCAAAATGACCTACAACCATGGAGAAGTGAGACTCTCATAAGCTGCAATCATTCACCTCTAGGGACACAGATCTTTTCTATCTTGTATATTAACCCATTCTAGAAATGATATTTAACCTTGCAGTGGAATTATTCTATATGAATTTGGCTCTGTAGCTATTGAAACACCTCCTTGAAGTCATCATCTTCTATGTATGACTCTTTGTATCAATAATGGGTAAAAGGCTCCATGTGCATCAAAGTTCCAAAAATTGTAATATTGGATGTGGGTGGCCTTGAAAGCATGTATTCCAACCTATTTTTGTTTCCCTTCTTATACTTGATGACTAGATGAAATTGTTGTTAAATCCCCATCCACTTGTAATGTTTGGTTTTTTGTAGTTTATTCTGGGCCTACAAATAATGTAATGGTTGGTGATCTATGTGGATGATGGTCTCCTTTCCCATCATATAGTGCTTCCACTTATTGAAAACATGAACCATGGCATATATTAGTTCCTTGTGATAGGTAGGGTGGTTGAGAACTTCCCCATGAAATATTTTAGAATGATAGAATGCATGCCTTCCTCCTTACATGAAAACTACTCTAATGGCATGCCCACTTTCATTTGTCTCCACTTCAAAAGGCTTTTCCAAGTTTGGTAATGTGATAACTAGTGCTTGAGTGATCTTTATTTTCATTGCATCGAAAGCCTTCTGTTGATTCTTCCCCCACTATAAACTCTTACCAGTCACTGTTATGGTGTGGAGTGGTGCAGCTACCACTGAAAATGAAGCTATGAACCTCTACAAGTATTATGTTTCCCCACAAAACTCCTAACTTTAACAACATTTGTAGGAATTAGCCATTTCATGATAGCCTCCATCTTTTTAAAATCTATGTTGAGCTCCTTGTTGGGTATGTGTTATATTCTTTGCAACATCTCGCATTTTTCCTCATTTTTCGTGTTTCCTCGATTTTCATGTCCCTTGTTGGCCGGTTTTTTGGCACATGGTTTTTTCCAATGCTTTTCTATTTTCGATTAAGGAATTAGGGTTGTTGACTAATCTAGGTCATTGGGTTAGGTTTTTGGATGTCGCTGGCTACTATATGTATATTTTATTGTAAGAAATGTATGACTATGAATGATTATAGAATATGTTGTTTTTCCCGGTTTGGGTTTCCAGGGGAAAAATCTTTGTGTACTGTTTTTATTTGCAATTGTATCTTTTATGTTATTTTACTGAAAATTTGTTTGCAATAAATATTGTACAAGGTTAAAATCTACATTTGGTAGAGCTTTTTTGGCTTCAGGGGGACACCTTTGTGGTCAAGGGTTTGGCTTGGGACTATGATTAGCCTTGTTACCATGGGAGATCTATGGTATTGATTTTTCAGGTGAAAATAAATGGAGAGCAATTCGAAAATGGAGATCGAGAAGTTTAATGGGAAAATTTTTGAGCTATGGAAGCTCAATATGGAAGATCTATTGGTGGACAGAGATCAGTGGATCACGGTATATCCAGGTACTGCACCTACTGGAACTTCAGCAGATGACTTGAAAAATTTGGATCGGAAGGCAAAGATCACAATCCAGCTATGTCTCTCAGATTCAGTATTACTGAATGTGTCAGAGGAAGCTACAACTAAGGATTTATGGGATAAGTTGGGGAAGTTGTATCAGTCTAAGTCCCTAGTAAATAAATTATTCATGATAAAGAAGTTGTATAACCTGAGGATGAGAGATGGAGACTCGGTGGCAAAGCATTTGAACACCTTTAATACTATGGTAAGTCAGTTAGTATCTGTTGAGATTAAAATTTTAGATGAAGATAAATGTATCAGTTTATTGTGTTCTTTACTAGACTTGTGGGATACTCTGGTTGTATCCATAAGTAGTAATACAACTGCCTTGAAGTTTGATGAAGTGGTATCATCCTTGTTATCGGAGGAGATGATACAAAAGAATATGGAAGGACATAGCACAGATGCATTATTTGCATGAGGACATTCACAGAAAATAAATAGATCTAAGTTATCAAGTGGGAGTTCTAAGTCTAAGGGTAGATCTAAATCTCCTGAAAAGTTTGTAAAGGTATGTTGGAGATGAGGAAAAGAAGGGCACTACAAGAAGCAGTGTAGATCCAAAGTTAATAAAAAGAAGGGATTGGAAGAATCTCCTTATACAGAAGAAAAGACCTCCAAGGAAGAAGGAGGGGATGTGTACTTGGCTTCTTCAAGCACACATGCAGATCATGAGGCATGGTTGGTTGACTCAGGTGCATCCTTTCATATGAATCCCCACATGGAGTGGTTCTGCAAATATGAAAGGTATGATGGAGGTAATGTTNAACAATATTTGAAAAGGAAACCTGCAGGATGGTTCAAGGAGCAATGGTTTTGTTGAAGGGAGTTCGGTTTCAAACTTTATATACGCTGCAAGGAAGCAATATTAGTGATGGGTGTAATAGCTCCAATGTTCCTGATATTGGAGTTGAAGAAGAAAGAAATCCTACAGTCTCTGGAGAAAAGGTTACGTTGTGGCATCAAAGACTGGGGCATATCGAAGAGAAGGGTCTTCGACTACTACACGGTAAAGGTTTGGTTGAAGGTATGTATAACTGCTCTCTGAATTTTGATTTCTGTGAACATTGTATATATGGGAAGCAAAATTGGGTAAGATTCCTATATGGTGCAACGAGGGCAGAAGGAATTTTACAACTAGTTCACAGTGATGTTTTTGGACCTGTGTCGGTCCCATTATTGGGAAAATCTGTGTACTATGTCTCATTTATAGATGACTTCTCGAGGAATACTTGGATATATTTCCTTAGGAAGAAATCTGAAGTCTTTGACAGGTTTAAATATTTCAAGGCTCTTGTTGAGAATCAAACAGAGAGAACAATTAAGGTGTTGAGGATAGATAATGGAGGAGAGTTATGCTGGAATGAATTTGAATAATTCCATAAGAAGTGTGGTATAGCAAGGCAGAAAACTACTCCATATACACCTCAGCAAAATGGAGTTGCAGAAATGATGAATAGGACGTTGATGGAAAAAGCAAGGTGTATACTCAGTGGTGTCAGGTTGGGGAAAGAATTTTGGGCTAAGGCAGTGGGCACTGCATGTTACCTAGTCAACAGATCACCCTCATCAATGCTGGATGAAAAGACTCCACAAGAGGTATGGACTGGTAAGAAACCTCCTCTCACACATCTCAAGGTATTTGGTTGTGATGCATATGTTCATGTTCTAAAGGAAAACAAGAGTAAGATAGATAAGAAGGTTGAAAAGTGTATCTTTATTGGATATAAAGATAGTCTCAAAGGTTATAATATTTGGAACCCAAAAACTAAGAAAGTAGTGTATAGCCGAGATGTGGTATTTAGAGAAATGAAGGATGTTGTTAAACAGGAAGTCCTACCAAGTAAGGAAGAACCAGAGAAAATAGATTTTGATTTAAAGGATGATGAATCAGACTCTACAAAAGAACATGAATCAGAAGAAGAAGATTCTCATACTCCAGTATTGAGGAGATCAATTCGAGAAACAAGGCTACGGGAAAGGTATACTCCATCTGATTTCCATTCAAATTTTTCTTTTTCTATTACTGATGATGATCCTAGAACTGTCAGGGAGGCAGTGGATTCAGAGAATGGAAATCTCTGGAAAAGGGCCATGGACGAAGAAATGGCAGCCTTGGATAAGAATGAGGCTTGGGATCTAGTGGAGTTGCTAACTGGAAGAAATCCCATTGGTCACAAATGGGTATTTAAAAAGAAGTTGAATGCAGAAGGAAAGGTAGAGAAATACAAAGCTCGATTAGTAGCAAAGGGTTATTCCCAGGTTGAGGGAATTGATTTTGGTGAGATTTTTTCTCTTGTTGCCAAGTTAACCTCTATAATATTTATGTTATCTGTTGTTGTTTCATTTTATTTT
>JASDQU010308290.1:42835-60222 GCA_032191745.1 Picea mariana
AATTTACATATATTTTAGGAAAATAAACATGGAAAACATTGTGAACTTTAATTTTAGTAGGAAGTGTGATTTTATATGCAACTGGCCATATGTTATCTAGGATCTTTAATGGCCCACAATATCTCGATGACAACTTGGCACAACTCCTAAGCTTCAAGGAACTCTTCCTTGTCTTCACTTAGAGGAAAACATGATCCCCAACTTTAATCTTTCTATGCATCATATTATTATCTACATAAATTTTATTCATATCCTAGGTTTCCTTCATATTATGCCTAATCCCAACAACCTCTTGTTCCATTTCCTTGAGCATTTTCAACCCATGCACAATTCTATTCACTGGGTTATCCTTACTCACTAGATTTTTGTATCTTATGCCTTATAAAGATTCAAATGGAATCATTTTCAATAATTCTCAATGCCAATTGATTATATGAAAACTCCACTAGGTGTAGATAATCCTTCCATTTGGATGGTTTATCCATCACATACATGTGAAGCATGTCTTCAAGCACTTGATTTACTCTTTTGGTCCACCCCTCTATTTTTTGATGGTAAGGAATATTGAAATTTAGCTTGGTTCCCAATCCCTCAAAAATAATTTTCCAAAAATTCTAAGTAAACTTCAAATTCCTATTTGATATAATTTATGTAAACATTCGATGCAATCTAAAACATTCTCTCATAAAAATGTTCACAATGTCTACTTATTTATGAGTAGACTTTATGTGGATAAAGTGATCAACCTTTCTTAACTTATCAACCACAATGATGATAGCATCATGTTGCATCACTATCTTTGACAATCCTATAATAAATTCTATGGTAAAGGTAAAGTAGTAAAGGTTGTAACAAACCTATTGGATGTCGATGCTTCGCTTTCACCCGTTGACACTCCATACATCTCACAATGTATTCAACATTATCATTTTTCATCCCAAGCCAAAAATACTACTTCCTTGATATAATGATCATATTCTGGTAGCTTGGATGGAATCTCATTAGTGATGATGGTTCTCAACTTTTCTAAGTTAGGAATATGCATTTTATTCTTGTAAATAAGAAGTCCATCATCACTAGATAATAACCTTCGTGATTGTGCTTCACTTTATCTTATTGCAATCCATCTTTCTCTTGGATGTAATGTTCATAAATAGAAAGGGAAACTATAACTCTTATCTTCAAATAATATTTACAAATGTTGATGGCTACCATATGCATCACATGCATATTTTTGTTGACTAAATTTGCAACCCTATTTTCCTTTCTTTTTATATGTTTGATTTCAAATAAATCTCATAGAGAAATTCCAACCATCTTGCTTGCATTACATTCAAGTTTGGTTGGTCAAACGAATACTTTAGTCCAATATGATATGTCATTATCATGAACTTCCCATGCATCAAGTACTGTCATGACATCTTCAATGCATGTATTATAGAAACAAGTTCCATATCATGAGTAACATCTTTTCTCTTGTGTTCCTTTAGCTTTATTAGCTTGTAATACACCACATGGTTATTTTTCACGAGAAATCCATCAAGTCCTTACCTACATGCATTTTTTCACACAATAGAATCCTTTTCTAGATTTGCAATCTTTAGAATTGGTGTGCCAATGAGGAGATTTTTCAACTACTAAAAAAATTCCTCACATTTTTGGGTCCATTCAAACTTCTTTCTTTTATTTTGCAAGGAACTTAATGGGTGTGCGATCTTGGAGAATCCCTCAATGAATCTCTGATGATAACCAACAAGATTTATTAAGGTTCTCACATCTATCACATTTCTTGGAGTGGGACAATTTGCAATGGCCTATTAATGTGACCTTAATAGTAAAGTTTGTATTTTCTAAGTTTTGCATATGGTTGGTGTTATCTTGGCACTTGAAAAAACATTCAAAAATTATCCACATGCTCTTATTTATATTTTTAATAGATTAGTATATCATCGAGGAAAACAAGTAAAAACTTGTCCAAGTATTTACTAAAGATACTATTCATGAGGCACATGAATGTAGCTAGTGAATTATTTAGACCAAATGGCACCACTAGAAATTCATAGTGATGATACCTTGTTGTGTAGGATTTCTTATGAATGTCTTCCTCCTTTACTATGACTTGATGGTATCCCCATCTTAAATTAATTTTTGAAAATACCTTTTCCCCTCTCATTTGGTCAAATAGATCATCAATCTGGGGAAATGGATACATGTTCTTAATTGTAACTTTGTTTAGTTTTCTTGTAATCAATACACGACCTAAGAGTTTCATATTTCTTCTTCACAAATAGAATAGATTCTCCCCACAAAAACACACTTGTCCGAATGGATCCTTTCTCCAACAATTCTTGAAGTTCCATTTTTAGTTCTATCATTTGTAGAGTTCTCATTCTATAAGGATCCTTAGATACTAGTTGTAACGTCCCCATCCACCAACAAGTCGGGCAATGTCACTTCATAAACATCAATATTTGTGTTTCTGCTCTAATATACATATATATATCTAATGCAATTTTAACCAAACATAATCATTTTATTCATACACATATTCTTGCGGAAGTGACAATAACACATACAAATTTAACATATGATTTACGTTATGTTATCACACAACATAATGCAGAAATAACAGTAAAAGCATACATGTAGTAATCACAGGCAAAACCCATAAATATAATAGCATATATAAATACGCAAAAGTAACCAAACTTGGAAATGGTACTTATCTTTTAATTGCAATACACCAACTGCATGCAGGCCTTCCACGAACCTCCCAGCCTTAGACCACGCTGCTCATGACTCTCACCAGTGGGTCACCTCCGAGCTGGGAATAAACTCCACTGGGAAAGGGATTCCTAGGCTTGGAAAGGACAACAAGAAAGTTGCACAATTCAACAGGACAGATTTCCTCCAAGGATCCACTTATGCCCAAAGCCCATAGACTCTCATTCCCCACATGCATGTCCCACCCCAGGAATGTACACCTTCACTGTCACACATTCCATCAACTATCCACCTCCCTTCCATGGATTCAACAACAGGCTGGACAGGAAGTCTCAGAGTATTGTACCTGCTACTAGACTCCCTCTAGGAGAACTCACTTCCTCAGCACACTCTCTCACTTAGAGAGAGTTGCTCACAGGCCTGACAACCTACCTCTTCTATCCAGCTCCTAAGTCGAGCGGGTAACCACATAAAAAAATTGGGTATGGGATCTGGTAATGAAATTAAGACACACCAGTCCAGAGAAAACATGGGTAACAACAACAAAAGGCTAAGGCATGATATGGCTCAGGAACTACATAGTTGTGATGTGCTTCATAGAAAAAACGATTAGCTTCCTAACACAGTATGTGCAGGTTTCAGAGTTGTAGAGGTCAATGATGGAGGTAATGTTGGTTGCGTGAAGGCTCTCTATCTCAGTGCGTGCATCAATGGGGAGTATGGCCAGCATGGCGAGAATGGTGAGCCAACCCCCAATGAACTGACTTTCCCACCTAAAAACTGCATGGGCCCAGGTTGACACTTGTCCTCCTGAAGTTGCATGAGCTCCACTTAACACTCATTCCCTTCCCAAGGAATTTAGGACAACATAGGTTATGTCAAACCTTAGCCTCTAGGAAATAATAATTTAATATTATTCCCTTAGAGGTAAGCCCTCTAACTTAACCCTTATTCCTAGACTCTTAGCCCCTTCCCAATCCCTACCTAGTGGAGATTAATCGCCCATAACTCTTTCTCCGTGGTCAGTCTACATGCAGCGATGTAATTTTATTAATGAAGTGAGTATTTACATATACAGAATCAGGCTCATTGGCCTTAGCATCTAGGCTCTCCAGCCTCATAAACACATAAGTATTTCAGATTATAAACACTTAGCTCACCAGTCTATAAACATAATTACAATTTATCAGGGGCTCGGCCTTGGGGTGTTACAATCCCCTCCCCTTATTTTTTCATTATCCTCAATGCAACTTATTTACGCAACATCAAAAAGATTTCCAAAATCTTCAAAAATATGTGGGTGCTCTGCCCACATAGCATATTCATGCTCCCATGTTGTGTCCTTGGGACTGTACCAGGTCCACTGAACCTTTACAAGCCCTATGGCTCGATTCTGGAGTTACTTTCTCTTCCAGTCCTGTATGCACACCGGTTGCACTTGCAAAGTGCCTTCTTGCTCCACCCGAATCACATTCCAATCAATCACATGATTAGAATTAGGTATATACTTCTTGGGCAATGATACATGAAATACATTATCAATAGCCATGGATGCAGGCAATGCAAGCATGTAAGCTACTGGTCCAATCCTTTCTAGGATTTCAAATGGCCCATAATATCTGGCTGCCAACTTGGAATAGTTTCCCAGCTTCAAGGAACTTTTGTTGGCTTTCACCTTCAAGAAAACATGATCCCCCACTTTAAATTCCTTGTGAGTTCTATTCTTATCAGCATAGATTTTTTGCCTGTCTTGGGCAACCTTCAAATTCTAATTAATCTTCAACATTTTCTCTTCCATTTCCTTGAGCAACTCTAGCCCAACCACTGCCCTATCAGTTGTGTTGTCCCATATTACTGGGGTGTTGCACTTTCTGCCATAAAGTGCTTCAAACAAGCTTATCTTCAGTGATGCTTGATACCCATTGTTGTAGGAAAATTCTACCAAGTGTAGATAATATTCCCATTTACATGGTTTGTCCATCACATACATCCTTATCAGATCCTCTATCACTTGGTTCACCCTTTTTGTTTTCCCATCAGAATCAGGATGATAAGTTGTGTTGAAGTTCAGATTTGTTCCAAAACCTTTGAATAACCCCTTCCAAAACTTTGAGGTAAAATTTGGGTCTCTGTCAAACACAATTGTCTTGGGTATGCCATGCAAGAATGCTACTTCCCTCATATAAATATCAACAACATTGGTTTCCTTGTGAGTAACCTTCATAGGAATAAAATGGGCAGATTTAGTAAGCTTGTCCACCACCACCATGATTGCATCATGCTGCTTGCTTGTTCTGGGCAATCCTGTGATGAAATCCATTGTCACCACTTCCCACTTCCACTAAGGAATGGTTAATAGATTCAGTAACCCAGTGTTGACGATTGAAATCGTCAATGAAGTTTTTCCCGCAAAGTGTTTCTAAAGCCTATTATTATAAAAACTAAATAATACTAGTAGGTGGGACCCCCTTGTAGATTGGGGATCAAAACTGGTCCTTATTTGATTTTTGTGCTCATGTTCGACACTGCTTACGTGGTTGATGAGAATCTTGTTTTTATTAGCTATGGATTGGAATTATGAAGTATTGGTTCTTATGTTACTACGACATATGTTATTCATTTGTACCATTGCTATATGTTCTTGGGACACCTGCACAACAAAGATGTTAGTAATAATACATGAAATACAGTTGGAAAAAAGAAATGACACATACAAACAATTGGAAAGAAGTAAGAAACAATGAAACAAATGAAAAGAGAAGAATTTAAACTATCCTACATACTATATTTCATGCATGAAAGATTTAATGATTATGGTTGAATCCTAGCTAGCAAGTAAATGGTTATGTGATTCTATTGAGTTATATGGTAACTATGCATATGGTAGGATAAGATGTGGGTGACACATTTGAGAAAGTGAAGGTTGCTAATGCTTATGCGATTTGTTGTATGGAACATGGTTGATCTGTTTTGTGGCATAAGTTAAGAGTATGATATGGTTGCGTGATTGATGGGTGATGGTTTCGATACATGTGATTAATGGTGTAATTGAAAGGCTTGTTGGCATGTACTAAGAAGTAACTGGACTACGAATGGAAGCGACGTGCATTTACTGCACGTCACCTTTACTCCTTCTCTAGCCACCACCCTAATCGGGATATTGTTCATCCTTGTTGTTGTGGTTATGCTCCGATTTCCTAGCAGAGAGGAACCACTCGGCCATATTGCGTTTTAAGGTGCTTCGATCATAGGTATGTATTTTTTTGGCCATCCATGAGTCTGCTCTATTTATGAAATGCATACTGGATCAAATGTATGGGTTGTGTTGTCCTTAAGTACTGCAACTGTGAAAATTTGTGTTTTTGGAATGAATTGTTGGTGGCTTTCTCTATGATAAATATCTGAAGTTACAGTGTATTGGGCCATCCTGGGTGTTGGCAGCCATAGGGGCTCTCTGTGATCTTGTTGGTTTAGTTGGAGGGTTTTTATTGGTTTTGCTTGGCTAGTTTTCCTCACGTGTTCGCATCACTATGTCCAGTCTATGGATTTTATGAGTTTAATGGTTGGAGGCACTCTGTGTCATTGTGTTTTGTTCACTTGGGAATTGGTTGCTTTCACCACTAAAGTCATGAAATGGGTTTTTATGTTCTTACTCAGCCCTGTCATCACCTCAGTGTTGTGGTTGTTTGACCGAAGAGGCACGAGGGTTACACTCTGTGTGCATTTAGTACCATTACCGACTAAGTTGGAGCCTTGTTCCTCTATTGTAGCCCTCCTGTCTTGGGATTTGTTATTTGTCCATGAATAATTTGTGGTTCCCTCTGTGTATGCATCATTGGTCTCAGAGGTTTTTCACCATTGAAGGGAGTTGGCTTTAGATTTTCTTGTGTTAGTCACAGTGCAAACCTTTAACTCCACAGGTCTGAGGGTTGACATAGAACACCAGCGTGGCTTGTCGGATTTACTGCTTGGTTATTTTTGAATGGTTGTGTATTGTTGACAAAAAATGGGGTACAAACTTGCCCATTTGGCCATATGATGATCGTGTTGGTTTGATATCTAGTCACTGCCTATGTTATTAAAATGGATAACCCTGCATTATTAATTGGGTAGTCCAGATACGTAGTCGATTTCCTTATGTTCAACAGTTCAATATTGTTTTATTTGAGAATGTCACAGCCTCCCTCCATGTCGATGCGTGGGTATGCATGGTTGCCACAACATGTTTGGTTGATTGGTTGATACACGGGCATGGTATTTTTGCGCTAAGGATTATTTGGATTTTTGGCTTGGCATTGATTACAATTACTTAATGTTGCTCACGCATACTATGTTTGTGTGTGTGGTGTTTCTACACAACGAATAAATGGTCATGGTAACCGTTAGTTTCTTTTGGGGCCGAATGGTTATTGCAACTGGGATGACTGTAGAAAATCCATCCACTACATGCGTTATGATTATTTGATTGCATAAGCCCAAGTTTTACACAACATGGTTGATTGCAGTTTGATTAAATTGAAGCAAATATTGTATTAGATTGATGGCTCAACACAATGGGTTGAGTTATTACTGTGACTGTGTGTTTGGTTTTGTAAAATGGGTATATTGCATTGTGGTGTTTTGGGTGGGTGCACACCGTGTATAATATGGATAGTTTGGGTTCCATACTGAGAGATAATCATAGAATTTAAGCATGACTTGTTTTCTTTTCGATTATTTGTTTTATGAAGACAAACATGTTGTTGATAGCTCGTCGTGATGGAAAGACCGGCATGTTAGGGTCACATCGAATTGGGATTGTACAATGACAGAATTACACTTGCATAATTGAATTATTCTGTGAATAACATGTGCTGGAATGGTGGCTATCGTCTGTCTATTTAAATAACAATCCATGTTTTTGCAATTTTAATCTGGATTATTTGGCCAACCATTACATATGTTTAATGAATATCATCGCATTTTAAATGACAGGCCTGACTGCAGTGACAGTATTAATAAATTATTATTTTTGAAACACAAACTTTAGGTGTATTTGTTGATTGAAGTAATGTGTGAGTAGTGATTGATTCTGATGGTTAAGATAGTGGAAATGGCTACTATTATACATTGAGAATTGTTATAAGATGAAAATTGGATAAATAAAAGGAACATAACTCCCTTACAGATTGTGTAAAATGCATATTGTCTTGTGATGACATTGTGTGGACATTTGATTGTGAACTAGCCAATACACAGTGATTGTTATGATCGTTTGGTTGGCGTATCTCCTTTTAACAGAATGGCTATATGGATCACTTGATTAATTTTGTGAACAGTAACCTCTCTCATTCTCCTTCATTAATTCACCTTTTTCTAATTACAACCTCATCACTTTCCCACATACATTTGTTTTACTCCTTGTTCCAAAATTGATTATAGTTAAGAAAAAAAAATTGTTGAAACAGTTGGCAGGCGCAGTGCCTTGGTTGAACTACAATGATGTTTTCTTTGATTTGCAGTTGATTGTTGTTGTCCTTGAGTAGTAATCATATTTTCCCCCCCTCATCGTATCATGTTTCGCTCAATACAAACCCCTCACATTTCCCAGGACCCTTTATTCACCCTCTTTTCACTGATGAACAATCAAACAATTTGTATGGATTGGATTGCATGAGTCTGATACATTGTTGAGACAAATCAATTTCATATTTTTAAGATTTGTCATGTATGGTTATTTAAAATACTATTTTCTAATCAATCATGCATGCAGGAATGAGTTTTTTCAACCGAGTTAGACATGGCCGAGGAAATAGAGGGAGAGGTAATTGGAACAGAGACCCAAGAAGGCCTAGGTTCTTCATACATTTTGATGTTGATTCACAAGAGCTTGGCCAATTGTTTCGGGTCAGATTTTTCAATTAGATTGAGTAGGGAGTAGTCCAACCTAGGCCTAAAAGACCTCCTTTCCAAGTTCTGCAATCCCTTGGTATCCCTGTGCCCCCTCACCTCTTATTACAACCCGAGGTTTCTGAAAATGATGGATGGCAAGAGATTGTCCACCCGATAGTCTCCCAACATTGTGGCTGGCCCAACTTGTCCTTGCCTGCTCCTCCACCTAATAACCATATTGTCCAAGCCGCTCCCTACTCACCAATGCAATCCTCCCATGATAAAAAGAGATTGAAAACTGAGGCACAACATTCCCTTGACAAAGGAAGAACCATTGTTGCCCCTTCCTCGCCTTCCAATGGCTCTGACAAATCTGTGTCTTCCCGGATGCATTTGAGGGACGATTGTTCCCACGTAATCAGTGATATTAGGCCTAAAGGCTCAGCGCAGCCGAAGACAAATTCAGGAAAATCAAAGGGTGACAGCAACAATCAAGGAAATATTGCATCACAGAGTGGGAAATATGGCTTTTGAGTTTTTATTTTTATCTATTATTGATAACAGTTGACTTCAGGAGACTTTGGACAACATGTTTTATTTTTTGGTTACATGAGTAATATTTTTGGAAATAATTTCAAATGTCGTGAGCTAAATTGTCAAATGAAATATGTGGATGGGAGACACAAGGAGGTGTGTTTTAATTGACTAGTAGTTATGTTATGATTGTTATAATTGTTATGAGCTAAAGGGAGTCACAAGGGTCCCACCTACTAGTTATTATTTATTTATGACCTTTATTATGATTATTACTTTTCCCCCTAACTAAAGTTGGTTGAGTATTTTAATTAACTTAACTAATAAGTTGGTTCAACTACTTCAACCACTTCTAAATTGTTTAAAAGAAAAAGGAAAGGGAGGGACAAGTAGAGGATAGAAGCAGAAGCATACTAAGGTTTTCTCCTTGAGTTTATGTTGAGATAGTTCAGTTTTCATTCATTCATATATTCATCACAAGACTAATTCTCTTGTATGATAGGAGGGTCTTATTGTAGACAACAATATTCAGAGTTGAATCACATCATTCAGACACTTGTTTTTCAGAGGTGTTGACCTATCTTTGATAGTTTATGTAGACTTGTTTGTTTGTGAATTAATTTTCATGACTAACAAAGGCTATTGTGCAGAGTCGAGTGGGCAACAATCAGTGGCAAGATAATCCATCTTTTAGAGTTCAGTTTTGGTTTTCTGTTAGAGTTCCTTTTGTATGTTCCATCAGGGATGTCTAAGTTTGACTTTGGTCCAAGATTTATGTATGAGATTTTGTAAATAAAATGACTCTTTGGTGAATTGGAATGAAATAAAGGATTGTTGTATGTCCCATCTGTCTTGATTATCATCTTGGTGTCTTTACTTCTGTCTTTACATTTATTTCAGCAACTATTGTATTCAAAAAATTACATAAAAAGTAAATTTCCAACAAGCTTTTTGTCGATAAAAGACTAGCCTAAGCACTTGTAATTAAGACTTGTTTGTTAGGATGTTATTTTTGTTGGCTATAAACATAGGGTGACATTCCCGTCTATTTTGCTTTAGCCAAGCAGAATCTGAAAATGCTTGAGTAAGATCATTTCATATATTTTCCTCAACATTTATTTGGCGACCATACTGGGGACATCTTCGATATCTCTCCGGTTAATTTTTATACTCGATTTTCATCGATACATCTTTCTTTTTCTGAAATTGATTCTTTGACTATTTTGCTATTAATGATTGTGCATGTTGCAAGGCAGCCCAATCTTGAGCCCGATATCCAAGACCATACCAACATTGCTTTGAACTTGTTCCATACTATTTTAGACACTGCCAGGACCTGTGCTAAGCTTAACCATTCTTGGGCAGTGATTGAAAAAGACATTAGTACTCAAGAACAATTGGAAGCTAGACATAGACAACCTAGAAATCAGCAGTAGCCCTTTTGTTTCTTCAAGTTTTGGCCTTTCTTTCATGTCCTTAGATTCTTGTGCTTCTAGAAGAAGAAGAGGCTTGTCACTTGAAATCAATCCTATTGCTGAAATAGGAAGAAGAAATGTTGTGTTATCTATCCAACAAGGTACTCTAAGGATAACTTTATTTGATTCATCTAGTTCGTCTCTCTTTCCCGCACCTACCATCCACAGGATGGCATTTAGTGGAGGCTCTAGTAGCACTGGAAGTGCTTCATCTTCTCAATATTCATTGTTATCAGTGATTGGTAGCTTATATAGCCACCATATCCCTGTCCAATCTACCACAAACCCCACCAAAGTCATCAAGAAGTATGGACTTTTTCAATTTGAAGAAGATGCCACAACCCCACTGTGGCATGTGTCCTCTCCTCTTAACCTAGCACCTGCTACTCGTCCACTTCCAAAATTTAAAGAGAACCTACCTAAGTTTTCATGGAATAACATTGTCAGTACCAATGAACATGTGGTGGCATTTTATAATGCTTGTCATAACATAAGGGGCAACGACAATGACACCTGCATGCGCTTGTTCGTCAATTCCTTGGAAGGAAAGGTTGCGATTGATTTATTTGATCTTCCTCCTAAGATTTTGTCTACTTGGGAGGATTTAATCTATTGGTTCCGATCCACTTATGGGAAATCCAAAATTCCCGCTGAAAAGTTAAGGTAATACAATAACGTCACCTATAAGGAGGGTGAGACCATCAAGTCTTTCAACTTGCGTTTCACCAAGTTATACAACTGAATCCCAGAACTTATCTGCCCTCAGAACCAAGCCGCTTTCATGCATTACTACAATGCATTTCCTTCTCCCTATCGTCATAGGATTGAGGAAAATTCCATTGATAATCTTGGTTCCGCACTGCATACTTTCTCAGAGTATGAAGAACAACTTGAAAGAACAGGTCTTCCCCAGGGAGAATAGGTTAAACGGACAGACATGTCCGCCCTCTTGAATCTAGTACAAGATATGAACAATCGTATGATATCATTCGAGTGAAAGGGAACTGTCTCCCCTCTCACCCCTGGAGCTTCATCCTCTTTTGCACCCCCCTTTAGAAATCCGGTTGAGAACAATTTTCAGCCTAAAGTTATCCTGCCTCGGAGTTGGTGTAACTTTTGCGAGGAACACCACAAGGAAACCACATGTGAGGTACAGAAGAGTGCCAGAGATAAGATATTTGGTAAAATACCAGAAGATACTATCGTTGTCCTATATTTTGCAGAGCCAGAGGATATCATGGTCATCAATACTAGAAATAAAGCTTATGCTCCCAAGGGAAAATTTGATTCTCCCCGCACTTCTTCTACCTCGAGCTCGTCCTCACTTGTTGCAATTGTCCAAGTTCCTAAGGTTCCCGAGAGTCAAGGAATCACCCCTCCTCTCCCCTCTTCCAAATAAAATATCTTGAACCAATTGGCCAACATCAAAGCATATGCGACCCTCCTAGACATGGTTGTCATCCCTAAACAACAGATGCATCTGAAACAATTCATGGAAGGAAAATATTTCGTTGTAGCCAATCTTTCTGAAGAGGTAAACGAAGATGATTCTTCTGTAAATAAAGTAGGTGTACATAACTTTAGATACCCTGTATTGAATCTCCCTTTTTATATTTCTGTAAAGATCATGGATAAGATTGCCCATTGTTGCCTCATTGATGGTGGTTCGGGTCCAAGTGTGATGTCGAAGATTATTATGGAAGATCTAGGCTTGTCTTGTACAAATGAAAACGCCAGAAGCATGTTCTCCTATAATAGTCTACAACAAACAACCATAGGCGATATTAAGGATGTAACCTTGCTTTTATGCGCTCATCCTGAGATAAGGACAACCCTTAGAATTCAGGTGATTGATATGTCTATAAGAAATTACTCAATTATCTTGGGGAGAGATTGGCAAGCCTTAACAGGTGGATACCTCTCTCTTGACGGGACACATTTATCCATTCCTCGGAACGGTAAGAACATTATAGTCCTTAGAGAGGGAAGAATTTCACCCTACATAAAGAGTGTTCTGCAATCTAGCGTAAACTATGTCGAAGAAGACCTAGAAGTGTATTCCATCTTTGTTGAAGAGGATAATATTCCTTTGGAAATAATTCATTTAGATGATGATATGTGGCATATGCATTTTGATGGTTCGCACTCTAATGAAGGTAATGGGGATGGCATTATCTTGGTTTCCTCTACAGGAAGAATTCATGATCTATCTTACAGGTTAGAATTGCTTGTACAAAAAATGTCGCTGGATTTGAAGCTTTGTTATTAGGCATTGAGAACATCCTTAATCTTGGTTGTGGCCACCTTTCAGTTTTTGGAGATTCTAAGCTTGTTGTGAATATGATACGTAAGATATACTCTCCTAGAAAAAAGATGATGGGATGATACACCCAAGCTGTTTGGGCACTTACCTCGAACCTTTTATCTTTCAACATCACCCATATTAGAAGGGAGTTGAATTCAATGGCTGGTCGGTTAGCTATCTTTGCAGCTTCTCTTAATCAACAACTTTTGCCTCACATGCCTGACTGTTCTTTTCAGTCTCTATATTGTTCATATATCCCTAGAAATGTAGGATCTTGGTAGGCCCTCCCTAACGATGAGAGCATTGGTGCTTCCATCCAAGATGAACCTTTTAAGCATGAGGAAATTATATCCATAGAAAACAATGAGATTCTTGAGAACTTGACTCCTCTTGAGAGTTTGTTTTCATAAAGTGATCTAGGCAATAAAGAAAAACAAAAGGAAGAGGAATTACGAAAGAAAGTGGTTGAAACCATCTCCATGAACATTAGGACACCTGAATCTTCAACGAATGTTAAAATAAATGTCTAGTGTTATGATAAAGAAGAGATGAGGTCTATCGAGCTACTTGGTGGATTTCAAAATGTTTTTTCTTGGTTTAACGAGGCTATTTGTGGTTTTGATCCAGGTCTTATTCAATGCACTATGAAACTAGCTAGCCAAAAACAAGGACTTGTTAACTCTTCACTAAAAGCAACCTTTTGAAGGGAGTTGAGAGATTTCTTAAGGGCTAGAATTGTTTTTCCAGTCCACCCTGAATGGGTTTCCAATTGGGAACCTGCCTCGAGGACCACTGATAATATTATAACATCTATTAGTCTTCGAACTTTCAGGCAAGCGATTATGAGAAATCCTTTCCCTCCTCTCAATATGGAAATGTTTCTGCAACAGGTTGTAGAGTCACAGTTGGGGCCCTTACTTGACAGGTTGTTTGGTTGTAAGAAAATCAAGGTAAAAGGGGCAGATTATCACTTATTGCAGTACTATGTATTACCAATGTCAACTTTCTAGATTACTTGATACAAGTATTGCTTTTAAGAGACCTATGAACACGACTTCTGATGAATTGGTCAGTCTCCATCTCTATCTTGATGATATAATTGTGTGCGTCAAGGAACTGATAATTACACCAGAATTCCAAGTGTTGGGTCCCTTCCAAATTTCTTTTGTCATAGACACTAACTCTTACATTTTAAAGGATTTACAGAAGCAATTGTTTTCCTACAGGGCTAACAACTCTCACTTGAAATATTGTGAGGGACCAACATGAAAAGTTTTAATGCTATCTGGATTTTATGTATACTAGTAGCCTAGATCTGCTTTCATTTTTTTGTGCTTCTTTTTCTGTTGACTTCAGCTTTCTGAGTTAAAAAAAAATTGTTGTCTCCTTCATTTTTGTCTTTTATTGTTGTTGTTTTAATTTCTGCATTGTTACTTCTGTTATGATTTTGTCTTCATCATCTTTTAGTTAATTGGATCAAAATAAGATGTTGGATCAATTCTGCCACAGTAACACTCTTGCAAAGCATTGTTAGTCAATAACAATCAAGATTACATAGTTGTTATGATGTCTCCTCTGAAAGACCCTTGAAATTGTTATATATTTCCATTGTTGTCTCGTAAAGAATTGGTTATCTCCCACTTCTTCTTGCCATTTCTTCATCCATGGAGGTTTTAAGAGAAAGTCTAAAAATTTTCTCCTTAAAGTTGAGAGTAGATTTCGATCAAATGATTATGCATACAGTGATAGAAACCCCTCATACTTAACACTTTTCATGAATTATTCCCAAATTCCTGGTCATCTTTCCATTAAATCCGCTCACCTTCCCCTATTGCATAATATTCATGTTATATCTTCTTGACCTGTTATTTTTGGTCCATGAAACCATGAGTTATGAGTTCCAAATCTATGGAAAACAAATTTCCCTGTGGCGTCGCCAGTTTGTTGATGATTGAAATCGTCAACAAATTTTTGCTCGCAAAGTGTTGCTAAAGCCTATTATTATAAAAACTAAATAATACTAGCAGGTGGGACCCTCTTGTAGATTGGAGATCAGGTCTGGTCTTTATTTGATTTTTTTTCTCATGTTCGACATTGCTTACATGGTTGATGAGAATCTTGTTTTTATTAGCTATGGATTGGAATTATGAAGTATTGGTTCTTATGTTACTACGGTATATGTTATTCATTTGTACCATTGCTATCTGTTCTTGGGACACCTGCACAATAGACATGTTAGTAATAATACATGAAAGGCAGTTGGAAAAAAGAAATGACACATACAAACAATTGGAAAGAAGTAAGAAACAATGCAACAAATGCAAAGGGAATAATTTAAACTATCCTACATACTATATTTCATGCATGAAAGATTTAATGATTATGGTTGAATCCTAGCTAGCAAGTAAATGGTTATGCAATTTTATTGAGTTATATGGTTACTATGTATATGGTAGAATAAGATCTGGGTGGCACATTTGATGAAGTGAAGGTTGCTAATGCTTATGCCATTTGTTGTATGGAACATGGTTCATCTTTTTTGTGGCATAAGTTAAGAGTATGATATGGTCATGTGATTGATGGGTGATGGTTTCAATACATGTGATTAATGGTGTAATTGAAAGGCTTGTTGGCATGTACTAAGAAGTAAATGGACTTTGAATGGAGGTGACGTGCATTTACTGCACGTCACCTTTACTCCTTCATTGGCCACCACCCTAATCGGGATATTGTTCATCCTTGTTTTCGTGGTTATTCTCCGATTTCCTAGCAGAGAGGAACCGCTCCGCCATCTCGTGTTTTAAGGTGCTTCGATCAGAGGTATGTATTTTTTTGGCCATCCTTGGGTCTGCTCTGTTTATGAAATGGATACTGGCTCGAATGTATGGGTTGTGTTGTCCTTAAGTATTGCAACTGTGAAAAATTGTGTTTTTGGAATGAATTTTTGGTGGCTTTCTTTGTGATAAATATCTGAAGTTACATTGTATTGGGCCATCCTAGGTGTTAACAGCCATAGGGGATCTATGTGATCTTACTGGTTTAGTTGGAGGGATTTTGTTGGTTTTCCTTGGCTGGTTGTCCTCACGCATTCGCATCACTATGTCCAGTCTCTGGCTTTTATGAGTTTAATGGTTGGAGGCACTCTGCGTCACTGTGTTTTGTTCACTTGGGCATTGGTTGATTTCACCACTAAAGTCACGAAATGGGTTTTTTTGTTCTTACTCGGCCCTGTCATCACCTCAGTGTTGTGGTGTTTTGACCGAAGAGCCACTAGGGTTACACCCTATGTGTGTTCAGTACCATTATCAGTTGAGTTGGCGCCTCGCTCCTTTGTTGTAGCTCTCCTGTCTCGGGATTTGTTATCTATCCACGAATAATTTGTGGTTCCCTTTGTGTATGCACCATTGGTCTTAGAGGTTTTTCACCATTGAAGGGAGTTGGCTCTAGCTTTTCTTGTGTTAGTCACAGAGCAAACCTTTAACTCCACAG
The DNA here is from genome assembly GCA_032191745.1 of Picea mariana. Lineage (NCBI taxonomy): Eukaryota > Viridiplantae > Streptophyta > Pinopsida > Pinales > Pinaceae > Picea > Picea mariana. Next base: position 59,234 of record JASDQU010308290.1, read on the forward strand.
GTCCGAGGGTTGACATAGAACACCGGTGTGGCTTGTTGGGTTTACTACTTGGTTATTGTTGAATGGTTGTGTATTGTTGACGAAAAATGGGGTACAAACTTGCCCAATTGGCCATATGACGATCGTGTTGGTTTGATATCTAGTCACTACCTGTGTTATTAAAACGGATAACCCTGCATTGTTAATTGGGTAGTCCAGATACATAATCGATTTCCTTATGTTCAACAGTACGGTATTTTTTTATTTGAGAAGGTCACAACCTCCCTCCATGTCGATGCGTGGGTATGCATGGTTGCCACATCATTTTTGGTTGATTGGTTGATACACATGCATAGTATTTTTGCGCTAAGGATTATTTGGATTTTTGGCTTGGCATTGATTACAATTTCTTAATGTTTCTCACGCATACTGCATTTGTGTGTGTGGTGTTTCTACACAACAAATAAATGGTCATGGGAACCGTTAGTTTCTTTCAGGGTCAAATGGTTATTGCAACTGGGATGACTATAGAAAATCCATCCACTGCATGTGTTATGATTATTTGATTGCATAAGCCCGAGTTTTACACAGCATGGTTGATTGTAGTTTGATTAAATTGAAGCAAATATTGTATCAGATTGATGGCTCATCACGATGGGTTGAGTTATTACTGTGACTGTGTGTTTGGTTTTTTAAAATGGGGATGTTGCATCGTGGTTTTTTGGGTGGCTACGCACAGTGTATAATATGGATAGTTTGGGTTCCACACTCAGAGATATTCACAGAGTTTAAGCACGACTTGTTTGCTTTTCGATTATTTGTTTTATAAAGACATGCATGTTGTTGATACCTTGTGGTGATGGATAGCCCGGCATGTTAGGGTCACATCGAATTGGTCTTGTACAATGACAGAATCACACTTGCATAATTGAATTATTCTATGCATAGCATGTGCTGGAATGGTGGCTATTGCCTGTCTGTTTAAATAGCGCTCCGGGTTTTTGCAATTT
>JASDQU010308291.1:5397-20847 GCA_032191745.1 Picea mariana
CAGAGATGCAACCATAAACATAGATATACATTAATACATGATTTCTATTAATGAAAGAAATGTACAGAGACTGTAAAAATACAGAGTGAAAGACTCGCTAAAATGGTGGCAACTTATCTCTAAGAAGAGATGTGACAGCTACTCGCATTCGCCAGAAGATGATTACAATGAGGCTCTAAAGGCATTTTTACAATAAACAAGAATTTCAAAAACCCTATACATCCAAGAAACCTAACCCTAGGAAATGAAGCGCCAAAAGTCATGTGGGCCCCGTTTGGGTAAGTTAGTACATCAACTTCCCGGGGTTGTAACTTTTGCATACGATCTTCGTTTTAGGCGTATGATAGCCCGTTGGAAAGGTATCATCGAGGAGATTCATTTTGGGGGCTCAATCATTCTTTGGATATAATTGAGAAGCTCTATCTCGAAAAACCTTCATTTAGGCCCTCAAAATAGCCCCAGAAGTTAAAACTACTAAAAATAGTAAATTGCCAAAATTGCCATAAAATTGTTTTGAGCCAGTTGGAAAAGGTGGGTGGCCACCGATATCCACCTAGATCAAAATCCCCCTAGGGTCCACTATGAATCCCCCCTTGTGGTGAGTTATCTCATCACTAAAGCGAGGGGAGTGTTTATCTAAGGTGATAGTGGGTAGATACTCTCGAGTTTGTCACACGTTTGGGGTTTGTAGTTGGCTTTTCTAAAACTACAATTTGTGTGACAACATTTTGGTGCCATTGTTGGGGAGGATTTTGGATCCTTTCTAAGCCCAAAATGACATTTGGCAAGTTTTTCCCTCAAATCCTTTTACCCCAAGCTTGCATAGTGACTCCGTTAAGGAAATTTCCCTCTTATCAACTTTAGATAAAATTCATACAAGTTTATCTGGCCACTCCATTGAGGGAAGATACCTTCTTCATATTCAATGAGCCTTGAGCTCATTCGACGGATCCATTAAGGTGTTATTTCAGACAATGGAATTATGGCACCATGTGATTTTCACAACACTCAGGATGAGCCATTGCCCAAAACTTGTCGTATCACAAGGACACTTTTGAAGATATAAAATAAAAGAGTTTTTGATGAATCCATTGAGCATCTGATGAGTCTTATAAATGGGTTACTTCATGAATATACTGAAGAACAACTTAGTGAATCACCTCTTACTGAAGAGAAATCCCTTGCATATGAATAAATGCTTGAAGAACATATCCATGAAGAAAGTTTCCAAAAAGATCCTGATAAATTTTCTCATGCTGAAGGCCTAGACAAGACATTGGTGTATATTTCCCCTCCTGAGGAAGATAAATTCTTCAATCCTTGCGAAGAAATAATCAATTCCAACGATACATGTAAATTCATGGAGCAACCCTCAGACACATTTGAAAATCATATTGATGATTTCATATGTGTCCGGAAGTGTGGATGGGATATTGGTTATTTTGGTTTTGATAGAGATCCCATCTATGACATCGAGGGTAGTTTCCAGATAAAGAATGCTGAAATATTTCCTTTGGAATATTTCTTTCCATACGTGGACGATCAAAATATTGGGCAGCCTAATGATGATATGATCACAGATATTTTCATCGACCAGAGGATGGTTTGTTGCACTACACTTATGTTAATTTCGATCCATACCTTGGGATTTATTCTTTCGAGCACTCATATTTGTTATATGATGAAAATTTTCAACCACCTTTGTGCTCAAATCCTGATGAACATGAGTCCATGGTCAACCCTGATCAGTTAAAAACTCATACTAAATAACAACAGTGTCCTCATCTTGGGGAATTATACAGGAATATGTAAATGCATAGGAAGAAGCAACATGTTCTGAGTACAATGAAGGATTTTTCCTCCCGACCTAAGTTTGTTCCTTACCTTATACCTTTTTCTCTGGGAAATTAGAGGGCTTTCTTCGAATATCTCATGTCCTCTCAACTTTCAGGGAGTATTGGTATTGTCAGTGAGGAAGAAGATGAGTTTTTGTCTATACCTTGTAGTCTGATTCAGAGATGGATGGATCGAGCTTGTGGCCATTATTTCCAACAATATTTTTTCCCTCCCTCCCACCTCGATTAGTTGCATTTTGATATTCATTATACATTTATTTATACTCATGATCATGTCATGATTGACTTATCTTTGATGTGGTTTACAATTAAGCACATGGGAAGGCAATTGGATGAGATGCTCATGTGACTTTCCTAGTTGTACAATTTCACCTGACATTAGGGCCTTGGCCCCAGGTAAGTAGGTAGGTCATCCTTGCATTTCAACATTGCATTTGTACTATATCTTGCATATTCAAGTCATGGTAGATTAGTTGCATTTGCTTTCATTTTGCATATACGCTTTTCTTTACATAACACTTGTCTTGCATCTATGCATAGTTGTTGTGATACATATGTGTGAATGAAGTGTTCATGATTAGATGTTAGTTAGAATGTTTTTAAAAAAGGAAAAAAAAAATGTAAGAAATCTTATAGTTGTCAATTTTGAATTTTTGAAGTTTTGCTTATATGAATAAAAGGGTGAGTTCGCCACCCTGCGATGCTCTAATGTATGTTTAAGTCTGTGTAGGCATAGGTTATACCAGGATATGATGAGGTTATAATGTGCTCTACGACAAGCACATGTCCCTATGTAGGATCTAGATGTTACCCCCTCGGCCTAGGGGTAACTAAGGAGATGATGTCTCGAGGCCTGCAGGTAGAAAACATGGAGTGCCAAGTGTCAGATTGGCCAGGAGAGCCCAGATTGAGCAGGCATATCCCCTCCTCTCCACCATTCATCACCATTCATCGTTAGCAATAGAGCAACATCAATTACATCAGTTTTCCCCTAGGAGATAGAAGGTATTTCTTCATGAGTTAACAAGTCCAATCTCATGGTGAGTGTCACTTTAATATTTGAGGAATTTAAGCATTGTGCAAAGAGTCCTTTATTGATTACAAAATTTTTTCTTGGAAATTATATCTTTTTCCTAATTTCACCTTGGTGGTTGTCATGGTATCCTATTAAGTTGGTCACCCTCGAGAAAAGGGTTTCTATTGGGGATCTCCTTGAAGGGTAATCTTACCATTCCCACTCATACTTACCACTTTCCACACTTCTTTCCCTCTATTTCCTCGCCTTTTGGGTTTTCGGGTTCATTGACCCCAAGAAGGGTTTGTACCTCATTTAACGGGAAGAAGGGGATAAATGCCCATAGGTGTTGTATTTGACATAACACATAAAAAAGGTAAGAGAAACCACTATCAAAAAATTCAGTGGAAAGGACACTAGGGATGCAGAAGCCAATAAGATTCCATATCTTGAGCCCTACCCATCTATTTGATCTCCCCAAAGTCCTAAGTGTATTGTAATACCTCATTGAATAAATGGATTTTAAAAAGTGTCCCACTTGAGGGGGGAATGCATTTGCGGTGCTCTTTCCTTTCCATTGCACATATCAATCAATGTGTTATGACCTCAAGTCAAAACCATTTTCAAGGGAAAGCATTGCAATGTTCTTTTCTTTCCATTGCACATAACACTCGATGTTTGAACTTGAGAACGAAATAAAAAGAATAAAAATGCAAATAAAGGGGGTTTGGAAAAAGGTTGCATTGCAAATGACTCAAGGATGTAGCTCACCCTCCACAAAGGCACCCACAAATGAGACAATATGAACCCTTGATATGTCAAGAGCCCCATGCCTAAGAGTCTTCCCCAATCCACCTAATACTCATTACATGATCTAGAGAGGGTATTCTTGGGAAACATTCCTTGACCCAGGGATTGGCCTTCCCAATAGGGCATCATGAAACACCTCCATACCTAAATTCGACAAAGTTTATAAGGTCTTTGAGAATTTGTTTAATTTGAAAAGGGGGGATTCAATGCACTTGTTTGGGTGGTTCTTTTATTAAATGTGGCTTACTTAGCATGATTCATATGAATTGTGGACCCTTGGAGGGTGTATTTTCTTGTCTTTGTAGGAAATTTTCCGGTTAAATCTATTCATGAATGAACTATGCCATTTGGACCTTCATAGGGGCATGGAAGCCCATTGGATGGATGATGCACCCCCACCTTTGGAGGCTTAGTATGATGAGCATTGCACCTTGGACGATGTCTTTAGCACATGAATGTGGCTTGGAACCATGAATAAGAGATGATGTCACCCTCCTATGCCCAAACATTCCCCTTTTGCAACGTGATGTCACACTTTTGAGGCATTGTTTGGCATGTTTAGTACACTTGGTGGTGTTGTGGGTTTGTACCCCCACTCTTTTGCTTGATTTGGGGATGACGTGGAACCTTAGTAGCATGATGTCTTGGCCTTGGGAGGATTTTATTCATGTGTTCCACCTTGGAGAGGAGATTTATAGGCTTTCGTGCCATTATTTTTCATTATTTTGTAGCCTATGTGCGAAAAAAGAGCAAATCGATTTGCTAATTAAGCATTGTAACTCTTGTTATGACCTAAAATTACAGTTTTAGTCGTAAATGTGGAAAAATTAGACTTGGGTTTCCTCTATAAATAGAGGAAATTCATTTTCATTTTGATAACTCATCACTTGGAGAGTTCTCTTCCTCTCTAAAGCATTTTGGCCCTCTTTTTCTTGTGCAAATAAAGGCTAGCGACTTGTCCTTGGGGAAGATATTTTGGTTTGGAGATGGATTCTTTCATTATTGGAGCTCGGTGTGTGACTTAGGAGATCTTCTTCAAATATTTTCTTGTATATTTGTTTGTGTTTGATGGCAAATTTATGCAACTTGCTTGACACTTTTGCTTGAAGAAACCCTAGGAAGGTTAGGATTGTCTATTCCCTCCTTCAATATATTCTCTTTTGTGCAAGGAGGACATTCAAGAATTGATGCAAGGTTTATGAGGGTCTATCCCCTTGAATCTCTTCCTTGTCTATGGTTTTTAAGACTAGGGGTTAGGATGGTGTATCCACCTAGGGCTTAAAAGACTAGTTTCCCATCAACTGGGAAGCTAAAAGACATGGTTTAGAGGTACGGATTGGCACATAAGGGTTGTATTCCAAGGTATAAATAATTTTCTCCAAATCCTCTTAACGTATCTTTGATGTTTGACTCCATTACCCAAAGATAAAGGCACTAGTGCATTGGAGATTGCAAAATCTTGCATTGATAAGCGTGAAAATTGGGGTTTTGAATTTGTTAAAATTGGGATTGAATTCTACATGTTCTAGGATCTCTTCTTCACTAAGGGAATATTGATTTTCTGAGTTATTATTATTGTTGTGGTACATCCATTAGGGATGCAACAAAATCTCTTTAAATTTTAATTTTCTCATCATTTTGACCGTTGAAAATTGCATGCAAATATTGGAACTTAATCTACAGGTTAAGGGATTTTAATTGAGATATTTGTTTGCTAAATTTAATGGTTAGTATTTTATACTATAGAAAAAAAATTATACAGTGATAGTGGGCTTCCTTCTATTTGTTGATAACATCCTAATAACAACCCAACTAACCGTCAAAATTTTGTTTAAGCATTGGAAACCTATCTACTTTTTGTGAGCTAGTATTTGATGCTTTAATTTGGATGTTTTGACGGTTAATTTGTAGCTTATACAATTATTTAATTATTCATACTGCTGCAATTTTGGGACAACAAGACTTCCTAATGTTTTCCCTATTGTTCTTGGGGCCTTTTATGCAATATTGTCTTGGAGGTTGCAAGTACAACATTGTTTTGCAGGTACTTTTCAATTGACATCTTTTCTTGGCATTTTCCAAGCCCTGAGCCCTCTCTTACTTGTGACCTATAGGGATTTATCTTCACTAGCTTGTTTTCCCTCTTAAATCCCCCTAAGGTCCCCCGGGAATCCCCCCTTTTGGTGATCTATCTCATCACTAAAGCAAGGGGAGTGTTAATCAGGGTGACAGTGGGTAGATACTCTCGAGTTTGTCACACATTTGGGATTTGTAGTTAGCTTTTCTCAAACTACAATTTGTGAAAAAACACAACCCATTCTCCTTTCCATTCTAGAGTCAAAATTGTTGCCACCTGTACTACTCCTGAAGTCGATGGCACTTTATATTATCAGATAGTTCGTAGCCTCTTATATTTGACTCATACCCATCCTGATATTTCCTTTGTTATTGGCCTTGTTACTCGATATATGCAAGCACCCCATGAAATCCATTGGAAATAAACAAAACGGATACTTTGTTATGATTGGGCTACAGTTTAGTTTGGGATACATTACAGTCCAGGTGTGACTCCTTTGTTGGTTGGTTTCACTAATTCAGATTGGGCTGACAACCCTGATGATCAAAAGTCTATTGTAGGTTATGTTTTTAGCCTTGATTTCAGATCAATCACTTGGGCTTGTAAGAAACAATAGGTTATTTATATTTTTTTAGCAAAAGTAGAGTATCGAGGAATGGTTAATGCAAGTCAAGAAGCCTTGTGGCTTCAATAGATCCTTTCAAAGTTTGGATTACAACAACAACATCTAACCACCCTCTGGTGCAACAATCAGAGTTCCATCAAGCTCACCAAAGATTGAATTCAACATCAAAACAAACACAGTGAGCTACACATGCAATTCATCAAAAAAATCATTCATGATCAAGTTATTGAGGTGCTCTTTTTGCCTACAGAAAATCAAGTTGCAAACATTTTCACAAAGTCTCTTATAGAAGCAAATTTTTCCAAACTTCGATTTGTGTTAGGAGTTCAAGAAGTTCTCATTAAGGGGGGATAGTCTCTAATGCCTCCTTCCTTCTCCTATTGTGTCATCTTTGTAAACACTTCAATCCTACCCCAAGTTGTTCTTGAGGGGAGATGTTAGGATATTTAGACACTTAGGAGTTAGTTAAATTCAACTTGGTCTAATATGTCTTTAGGTAAAAGTGTGTTTCTTTAGTATGCCTTTGTAGTTATCTAATATGACGGTCACAATATGTTCTAGACAAAGTGATTTGGCATCTCTCATTATCCTTGATCTTAATGGCTATATTTCTTCATGGATTAACACCCGATTAGTCCATGATCTCTATTTAAAGAGCATGGAGAGTCATTTGTTGATAATTGATTGTGAAAAATCTCTTGTAAAATATTTTTCTTTTACATTAATATATTGCCTCAAGTGACCATGTTGGCTAGGGTCGTGCACTGTTTCCCTCTTTGAGATTTTTGACCACATAAAAACATCAGTGTATTGATCTTTGATCTAGGTGTGTGAGTGGTTACTGAAGGTGTTCATCCTATGTGGGAATACCCTATTTTGTTGAATATGTTTGAATGTGAAGAATTGTTTACAAATATTCAAAACCACCATCCTTAATGATGAATTTTAATTTGACTTTGAATATTTATTTGCAGTCAATGGTAATTTTATCATTTATTGTAATTTTATTATATGTATTCTTTGTGCGTGACATTACTTCATTGGGAAACTACTTATTCATTATTATGTATGATATGTGAATGCCACTTTTTTACTTATTGAATAATATGGTTGGTATGTGAATGATGACAAAAATTGAATAGAAATTATTTGAGTGAATCCATTGAGTGTTGAATATATACTTATGATCGTATCAACGTACAAGAAGAAAAATTAATCGTTGCATTACATTTCTTTCTTTTCATATGAAACATTTATGGGAAATAAACCATTGGTTATTTTCCATATGAATAGTGTGTTAATTTATAAGATTCACAAAAAAATCTAAAGGGGAGATCATTATAAAGGATATGAAAGTGTTTAATATGTATATCTAAAATTGTGAATGGATAAAAAAATGTGCAAATTGGATTCCCAAAGGGTGAATATCAAATCCAAAAAGTGTGTATATTGTATCTGAAAGTATGAATATCAGATTTCAAAAATGAGCATATTATATCATATTTTTTAGTTTTTAAATTCAATTTTGATGCTTTGGAAATTCAATTTTGCACTTTGGAAACCCTGATTTTACACTTTGGAAACATAAATTTTGATATATATTTGCAAAAATGAGCATATTATATCATATTTTTTAGTTTTTAAATTCAATTTTGATGCTTTGGAAATTCAATTTTGCACTTTGGAAACCTTGATTTTACACTTTGGAAACATAAATTTTGATATATATTTGAAGGGGCTTAGACTAAAATAAGTCCAAACTTAATGAAATGGGCATTAGATTCCCATTATACTTATGAATGGGCTTATGATCTCTACCACCAATTCCTCTCATTAAGTATCGCCTGGAAATATTCCCTTTTAAGAGACTTTGTCCCATGGGAAGTGAAATTTCACACAACATGGAAATGGATTAGAATTAATATTTGTATCACCTTTGGGAAACAAGGAACGAGCGTATTTTCACAAATGCACAACACGACATTTAATTTACCTATCAATATGGTTTTGTAATTGTCTCCCACATGTATTTACAAATTTAGGTGTAGATGTGGAAGATGGAAATGTAGGTGGCAGATCTACAAGAGCTAATGGATTATTAGACTAATGTGTCATGTACCATGAGCATATTTCCCCCCAAAGGGAAATCACCTAATCACTCTACACACTCTATAGCTTTAACTAGGTGTTGGTCTTAGTACAAGACACGTTAAATGATAGGAAAGCATTGGGAGTGGCAAAGAAGTTGAGGCCTAGAGGTCCACTAGTTTGATAATTTTATAATTATCCCTCTAGCCATGTGTGAAAAAGAGTGTCTTGAAGAACTCATAAAAGGAAAAGACAAATGGGAGTCCATTATGATGGTTGAACATGACCCCATGGATGATGGATGGAAAGCTCCTTTTGAATACAAACACCCCCCTCCTACAACAAGTTTGGTTCTAACAACTTTTCAATCTACCCATTGACTCTATCTAGTTGGTTTGATTATGTGAGTTTATTTATTTTTGGTTCATGCATTGAGGATTATAATGGTTGTTTGTTTTAACTCCTTGTGTGATGAATTTTTATATCTTTAGTGGTTTTTCCTTATGGTCATAGTTCATGGTGGTTGTTTTCACATCATTTGTTTTTGTATAAAATGGATGTATTTTCATTATGTTAGTATTTTGAAGTGTATATATATATATATATGAGAGAGAGAGAGAGAGAGTTCAGTATGGGCCAACAACTTATGAGATGAGCAAATGTTTGAAGATGAAGGGGACATTTACACATGTCCATATGATGATTATGATGATTGGAGATTCAAGGTAGAAATAATCCTTTATATCCATGAGAGATCACCTTATAGAATAAGGAGCAACATAATCAAAGGAAGAGGAACTAGAAAATGGTGTTGATGTAAATTTACAATAAGTAAAATGAAAACCTAGAGGAATTAATCAAAGTAATCAAATATAGGTGAGGATGAACCCAAAAGAGAATTTCAAGTGACAAAAGTTTGCAAGAAAAGTAAAAAAGTGTGTGGATGAAGGAAGAGGGATTGTAACACACCCGACCCCTTAATCCTCACTTAGGCTAGTGAGATGTTGGCTTTCCTTTTTCTCTTCTCATGACATGTTATCATATTCATCAGTTGCTTAAGTGAAGACTTGTCTTATCACAACTTAAACTATATTAACTCTTATTAATCTTCATATATGTTTCTCCATAGATTTTACTGAGGTGAAGAGTTGCCTAAACGCCCTCAATCGGATAGTCAAATTTACTCCTCGCTCTCATATCAATTATTTGAGGGTGTTTGGATTCATTCCTGTTAGAATTCCCAGTCACCTAGGTCGATATCCTCTTCGATGGTGGTATCTCGACGGATCATCCTCTAGGATCCAACGGTCCTTGGACCCGAGGTTAAAACGGTCACGATTTCATCGAAGTCTCTATCCACTCGATGGTTACTCTCCACTTAAATTCTCATTCCACATACTAGCGAATGGGACCCACATAATCTACAACTAAGATTAAATCCCTCCCACACACCAATCAACGATCCTTCTTCATTCTCGGAGTCCCTCCCCATCGGGGCATCTCCATTATGGTTCCATGGACTACTTCGAACAACTCACTCCGACCACACACACTTCGACAAATAGAACGATCCTCGTTCATCTAATCTAACAGACATTGTGATCTTCGAGGTTACAACCTATTGTCTGCTAAGGTTCTTAAATCCTCCTCCTCAAAACAATTCTTACCAGATCCAATGACTGAGATCTCACGAGAGACCTCTCGATGGGTCTATGGTCCTCGAAGTTCCTATCATCAGAATCCTATCTCATCTCTCCTTCCAGACCTCCGACGGCCCCTCCTCTGACAACCTCATCATTGGATCTATTGGTAAAAAATTCACCCTGGTTGCTCTCTGGTAGATTGAGGATCCTCGTCGACTAGGAGATTTCCCCATAGAAGTACTCATACAACCTCCCACATGGTCACTCCGGTGTGGCACCATCCGACCAACGATTTATATCTAATCGGTGCGCCAAATTAACGGTTTCAATTCATCCCGATTAAGACACTGGTTTTCTTCACGGAAAATAGTCTGAATCCAGACTTAAACAATTCAGGGCTCCTCCTCTAGTCCTTTCTAAGTTTCTACCATACTCCTAAAAGCTTTGGGATTCCAGGTTTGAAACGACTAAGGTATTCCACTAGGAACTTGGTTGAAGGATTGCATGTCCTGCAATATTTCCATCTAAGACAAGTGAATCCCTCGGGGCTTAAGATTCCTCAGCCTACACAGGGCTTCCCCAAACACTAGGGATCTCCTGCCACTGTCCAAATGAAGGATTTGTCTATATCCTGTAAACTTTCCTCTCAAGACTCACAGATTATGTGGGTTACATGCCACTCATGCCTTACTTAATTTTATGAGTTACCAAATTAATAGTGAAAACCAACAAACATATCCCATTTCACTCATTAATTCATCCATTCCTTCATATATTAACAGTTTCAATTAAACCACAAAATAACAAGTTTACATTGCTAAATTTGCATTACATACATTGAGCTGAAATGCTTATCTATTTAATAAATGTCAACAACCACTAACTAAGAGAGGAAACCTTTCCTCCCAACCTTTGGACATACTACAGAGTGCCTTCCTAAAGTACGCCTCCTTCATGCTAAGCCATGATATCACAAGGGAATGATTTAGTTGGTTTCCAAATTTAGAATGATCGAGGAAGGTTACTCTCCTTCCTCCATTGATAACAACAGAAGTTGCCCCCTTCCTACTAAGCTTAGGACTTCTACAAGTTTATTAAGTACCTTTCCAACTGTATTTCCTCTACACAAGAGAGCCCCCCTTCTCTGCTAAATACTCCCTCGGTGAACTCCCCTTACCAATGTCATTTTCTTCCAGTAAGTACCAAGATGCAACCCTCTATCGCTCCAATTTGGATTCGGGTCTTCTCTGTTTCAGGGTGATCATTAATAATTTAGGCGATCTTCCTATTTTATTCAAGGAAATCTCTATAATATCTTCTCTTTCTCATATCTGTGCAACTGAAATCCTCCATATGTTTTTGAGTCTACAACTCACCAACTCTTCCAAGATTTCCGTTGCATAAACTATTCCTCGCTTGATCATTTTTTTTTGCATCTACCTCCTCTCGCATGTATGTTCTCTCTGTGTGTGTCTCTTGCATGTCTATCCTATTCTTCCCTTGGGTGATGTTTTCCACCTTTGGTCTCTTCCTCCTCCAATCCTTTGGATTCCCGTGGCTTCTTTTAGAAGCAACCTCCAGTAAGGGATCTGAATCTTGAAGTGGCAATCCAAGGGATGTAATTTTGTCAAGTTTTTCAGTTGGCCCTTACATCTTCAAGAGATCAGATCTGTCAGCAATATTTCTCAACCACCAATCTTATCTTCCATAACTGGTCACGTAGCTCCATGTAGGTTCAAGTATGATGGAAGGTGTGTAGTTATGTTTTGCAAGTAGAAGTTGGCTTGCTAAGCAAGCTTCCTATTTTCTTCACTGAAACATCTCAACTCCACCTCACCAGTCCACTTTATCAATTCCACATGTGATATCATGGTTAGTACTCTCAAGGCTTTTCCCTCTTAGTCAGTTGCCTAGTGTTTTTCATTAATCAAAATATATTTACAAGCTTCATAGTCACATTATATGAAGTCTTAGCATAATTAAAATTATGGGGGAAAACAAGGTGTTGCAGGGACTTTAAAACATAGTTGAGAAGGTTGGCAAAGGATAAACGGTGCATATTAACATATATGATTTCATTGGTTTTCCAATACACATGGATGAGGATGATTTCCAATAAGACTATAAAATGTGGGTAAGTAAAATAAGTGTTTCTTTAATGAAGACTTAAGAGTCCCTACAAGCTACTATGGTAATGTGAAAGAAAATTTTAGACGTTGTGGTCAATATGGAAGAAAAAATAATATCATATAGATACCATTTTTGGGAAGAATATTTAGAACTCCCTTGAAGTAAAGTAACATGAGTATAAGGGTCAACGATCACTATACATGCAAGCCAGTTGGAAAGTTGAAAGTGGCGAGAAAATACTACTATATAATTAAAATGGCATCTACCTTTAAAGTGTTGAGATTGAGAAAACACATATATAGAGCTCTATTTAGAAGGCCATGGTTATACATAATGGTAGGTATAGTATGCTTCAATAAATAACTTGTGATGTTTAATAAGGGATGAAGAAAAGTGGATGTAGCATGTCCATTGGACTTTTACTTGCCCTATGACTTTGATCTGAAGCACCATGACCTTCCTGTCCATTGGACGTTTACATGTCCTATAGCTTTGTTCTAGAGCACCATGACCTTCCTGCTTAATATATGCATTGTTTGTACCTAGAATTCTCCTTATGGCTCCACCTGAATCAAAGTGCAATCAATGACATAGTTTGGATCATGCACATACTTTTTCAGCAAAGATACATGAAATGCATTATGCACATTCATGGAAGCAGGAAATGCAAGTGTGTATTGCAACTCATCTTATTCTGTCCAATATTTCAAATGGACCACAAAATCTGCTTGTTATATTGGCACAACTTCCCAACTTCAGTGAGATTTTCTTGGCATTCACTTTTAGAAATACATGCTCTCCCACTTTAAATTCTCTAGATGTACTACTCTTATCTTCATAACTCTTTTGTTCATCTTGTGTTTCTTTCAAATTCTACTTAATTTTAACCATCTTCTTTTCCATCTCCTTGAGAAATTTTGGCCCAAGTACTACTCTGCCTATTGGGTTATCCCAACTCACAAGAGTAATGCATTTTCTGCCATATAGGGCTTCAAATGGGCTCATCTTTAATGAATCTTGATACCCATTGTTGCAGGTAAACTCAACCAAATGCAAATAATCTTCCCATTTAGATGGCTTATCCATCACATACATTCTTAACATGTCTTAAATCACTTGGTTCACTCTCTATGTCTTCCCATCTAACTTTGGATGGTATGTTGTACTAAAATTCATATTTGTACCAAATCCCTTAAACAATCCTCTCCAAAAGTTTGAAGTAAAATTTGGATCTTTGTGTAGAACAATTTCCTCAGGTATCCCATGCAACCTAGCTATTTCCTTCATATACATTTCTGCAATATTGGTTGCTTTGTGGGTTAGCTTCATTGGAATAAAATGGGCAGTCTTTTTCAATTTATCCATCACTACCTTCTTGAATCATGTTGCCTTGTTGTCTTATTCAAGTTAGTGATAAAATCAATGCTTACCACTTCCCTTTTCCATTCCAGAATTAGTAATGGTTGTAGCAAATATTTGATGCAATTAGCAGTTAAGCATCAAATCTTTGTATAATTGGCAGTTAAGCATCAAATCTTTGTATATTTTATCTTATGTACAAGTCACAAGTCACCTCATCCCTTGCATTATCTCCTTTTTTTTTGTCTTTATGTGCAACTCATCACCCTCTTTTAAAACCTTACTTCATTCACCCCGCCCACAACCTTGTTTTGCATGGATTTATTTTTGGAGCCACATTGTATCGCATGGATTTATTTTTGTAATAACACATGTTTTGAAAGAGGGTCGATACCTATGTCGGGAGGACTTTAAGAATGGAATGATATATATGTTTTTGAAAGGGAGAGATACGTGTTGTGAAAAGATCTTTTAATAGGGTCGATAATTGTTTTGGAAAATGGTATAAGATATGGTATGGAACCCCTTTATGTGATGTGTATACCTTGTACGCTACCTCAACCCATCACTTACCTTAAGTGCTCCTTTTCATGAGACCCATTTGTCTTATTATCCACCCAATCCAAGCTTTGTTTAAAATTTACCTTATTCGCTCCACCCAAAAACCATTTTTTGCATGATATTTTTTTATGGGAAGATTGTATCGCATGGGGATTTTCTTAAGTTGTGGTACACGTATTTCATGAAAAACAATTGTAGTGATACACCATGTGTCGCACGGAAAAAAAATTGTAGCGATATGTTAGAGTGGGTTTTGGCGTAACTTGATTAAATCGGCTTAGAAAACTTGTAACTTGCCCATACAATGTCCGATTAAGATGTTTTTTTTTGCAATGTAAAAAGAATAGGTAACGGTTTCTAATGAGTGGTCATACAACCCTAGATCATTTCTAACAGCTTTCATCAATAAGGAGACTTAGTTGATGGGAAATCTTTGGTGAGTGCTATTGTACTTATGGACATCATATTCATATTCAGATTCTGTCAGTTGCATTGGAATTGTAATTTCGCAAATCTATACTAATCCTATTTTGGAGGTAAAACCTCACTTTGACCAGTACTCGCAATTATGTGTGAAAGCTTTTTTTAATATAAGTTTGGGTCCCATTCTTGCCATAACTTTACCCAAATTAAGTTATGTCAATTCATTTGAGATATATGTTATATAGACTTTCAAGATGTCCATTGAAACTTGGGGCTATCCATCAACATATACGATATTTTATTCTACAAAAACAACCAACTGACATATAGAGCACTTTGTACTGAGTACTTAGCAAGAGTACAAATTCTTTCTTAAAAACGATTTAGAGCCAGTCTATGCCTTACGAATGGTGTAATCAACCTAAGTGATGATATATGGCACTTTCATGGGTTACAGATAAGGCACTTTAAGAAGGGTATATATCTATGAATTCCTAAATGGTGGCAATCTCATTCATCCATGTGAACAGTTCCCTATTATTCTTAAGCCAGTGACAATCCCATTCATCCATAAATTTGAAAAAAAATGATCTTTGTGAACACCTAAGAGGGCGACAAACTCATTCATTCATGAATTATATAATGAGAATCACATGAAAGAAAATAACCAAGATGAAGCTCAATATGACAAAACATATTTACTTTACTAACCATCAAGATGGTAGACCAATGCCCTAAGAGTTACAAAATTCAATGCTCTACATTTTTTTACAAAGATACCATACAAATGGAAAAAGGGGTTAGAGCCATAAAATGTCTTCAATGCATTATATCCAATAACCACAAAATACTATAGTAAGGGG
>JASDQU010308291.1:40187-62325 GCA_032191745.1 Picea mariana
CATTAAGAGGATGAGTTTGGAAACAAGACGATTTTAGGTATTCTTCAACAGTAGTAACATCATTACCAGAGAATTTAGGAAACCCTTTTCCAAACTTTGGAGGCATGTTATGAGGGTATCTTGGGATTTCATACATGTCTAAAGGCTTGAAAACATTGGCTACCCATGGCTTCTGATCCATTGGAGATAAAGGAAGTCTTCCACCAAATAAGGACTTGACTATAGGAGAATTGTGGGGAAGCTTTCTTCTATAGGCCTTGGCAGTATTAGCAAACCTCCTATTAGGCCTTTACACATGAGCTTAGTGGAGTCACAAAATGATTTTTCTAGTGAAGGATCATCAAAAGGTAAAGAAAGGGATTCTTCCCTTAGTGGGTCATTAGGAAAATGATTTTTGGTAAGCTTACCAAAGGGATGTCATAGAAATAATTGTCCCCGACGATGATGCCAAAATGTTGTCATGAGATTTTTACTTGTGCAAATCCCTCCACAAGATACCAATCTTGTGAAATGACTATCAATACTTGTCACTGTCACCTAGGCAATTACTTCCCTCATTTTAGTGAAGGAAAGGAATCCAACACAAGGGAGGCTTCCCTAGTGACCTCAAGGGATCCTATAGCAAGCTAAAGGAAAGTCTATGGCCCCCTCTCTTGTCACTCAATGAGATAAGCTAGATATAGAAAGGTGGAGAGGTTGGAACTAGTTATACGAAGTAATTGGTCAACCTATGCGAAAGAAGAAACTTCCCAGTGCATATAATAATCAATTACCAAGTTATATCACCTACCAATCGCCTCTAGATGTTAGATATCAAGTAAAACCAATTGTTGTTATAAAATTGCAGAAATAAACCAATGTATATCAACAATAATTATTTTGCAACAATAATAAGAAATTAGCCCAGGAAAGTAATGGGGCCTGTACACCCCTCTTCCTACTCCTGACAGGCCATGGGAATCCATCTCAATGGACTACATGCCGGGCCTCCCATCCACCAAATGGAGAAATGACTGTGTTTTTGTGGTGGTTAATCATTTTTCTAAGATGGTGATTCTGGTTGCCTGCAAGAAGAGCATCACAGCAGAGGCCACTGCCAAGCTCTTCTTTGAACGAGTCTAGGTACATTTTGGAATCCCACAAACCATTGTCTCAGATTGGGATAGTTGATTTCTTAGCACATTCTCGTCGAGCCTCTGGTCACTGCTGGACACCAAGCTCACCAAATCCATGGCCTTCCACCCCCAGACAGATGGCCAAACCAAGGTTGTAAATCAAATGATTGTGCATATCCTTCACATGTATAATTCAAAGCACCCCCGCACATGGGATGAGAGTCTTCCCTATGTCCAACATAGCTACAAACGAGCCTTGCATATCTCAACTGACCACAGCCCCTTTCAGGTGGGTTTGGGATTCCAACCATTGGGTCCCATAGATGTTTCACTTCCCCTTGCGGTCATCGCAACCGACTCATCTTCTGTGCCAACTGAAGCTAACAAAGCCACCCAGTGCATTGAGCGGATCCAGCACATCCACCAACAGGTTCAGAATATCCTACAGAAGTCCAATGACAAGTACAAATAGTGTCATGATCAACATCGGGTGCCACATAAGTTTCAGGTGGGCGACAAAGTTTGGTTGCACTTGCAGAAAGAACGCCTTACAAGACCCCATCGAAAGCTTCGTCCACTCCCTTATGGGTCGTACACTATCACCAAGGTCGTGGGGGATAATTCTTTTGAGCTCAACATTCCTCCTTTCCTTGTCCTGCACCCAGTGTCCAACGTGGATCTCCTTCGCCCTTATTTTCCACCATTGTTGGACACCTCAGAAGTAGTAGAACAACTGACACCAACAGAGCTCAACCCCGACTGCATACAACAGGCATCCAATGATCAGATATTAGACACACAGATCAAGGGCACTCGACAACAAAGGATCCATCTTTATCAAGTCGTCAAAGTAGGGCAGCTCCTACACTAGGGCAAGTTGCTCACCCGGGGCCAAATTCAGCAGAAATTTCCTCATCTTATGGGGGACCTCAACGCAATGGAGACCATTTCTTCCTAAGGAGGGAGGATTGATCCAGATGGATATCGGTTTACAATATGGAAGTTCCTTCAATATTGCGCCTAAAATGAATCTCCTCGATGATACCTTTCCAACGGGCTATCATATGCCTAAAACAAAGATCATATGCAAAAATTACGAACCCGAGAAGTTGATGTACTAACTTACCCAAACGGGGCCCACATGACTTTTGGCGCTTCATCTCCTAGGGTTAGGTTTTTGGATGTCTAGGGTTTTTTGCATTCCTGCTTATTGTAAAAAGGATTTCAGAGCTTCATTGTAATCATCTTCTTGTGAATGAGCACAGTCGTCACATCTCTTCTCAGAGATAAGCCGTCACCATTCCAGCAAGCTTGTTTCCGCTGCATTTTATAGTTTTCAGCTTATTTCGTTATTGAATAGAAAACCATTTTTACTGTATCTCTGTTATTTTGTGTTAAGAATCTGTTAATAATCTGTATTCATTTCATTATGCTCATAAAATCCAGATCAGTGGTATCAGAGCAAGCTTCTCTTGATCGTTTTTCAGTGCATGTCCCCGACGAGGTCCGAGTATAGCAAGTTGGGTCTCGAGCTTGTCTCTCTTGAGGAGAATCGTTCTCGCACACCCAAGAAACCCTCAATGGTGGAAGAAAATAAAAATGACAGAGCAGACGATCCTATCAGTCTGTTTCTTGAGCAAACTCTCACGCGACAGAGNTAATGTATATCTGTGTTTATGGTTGCATCTCTGATACATTTATGTTATATTATTGGATATATGCGATATCTCTGTGCATTTCTTTATTATATCTCCGCTCTCATTTCGTGCCGAAAATAATCTAGATCAATTGTATCAGAGTAGGCTGCTCTTGATCATTTTTTCAGTGAATTTCCTTGACGAGGTCCGAGTATAGAAAGTTGGGTCTCGAGCTTGTCTCTCTTGAGGAAAATCTCTCTCACACACCCAAGAAACCCTTAATGGAGGAAGAAAAGAAAAACGATGGAGCAGACGATCCTATCAATATGTTTCTTGAGCAAGCTCTCACGTGACAGAGAAACGAAATGATGGAGAATTTTTCCCACATCCTTCAATGCCTGCCGATAGCAACATACGCATCTTCATCAAGCGACCACTTTGGAAGCACCTCGCCTTTCAAGGTACAAGTTAATTTTGATATTCCTTTATTTGAAGGACAGATATATGTGGATGCCCTAGACAAATGGTTAAATCTGCTAGATGGTTATTTCTCTGTTCACCATTTTTTTGATAGGGAAAATATCACCTTCGTACTCCTTAAAGCTCTCCCCCATATCAAACATTGGTGGGAAACTTACTGGGTACAAAGTTCCACAGAGGAGTCTGGAATATATGGGGTTGAGCCCACTTGGGATTTTTTTGTGGATGCAGTAAAGGAAGAGTATTACCCCATTGGCAACTACAAGGACTAGTACATGAGATGGACCACACTGCGGCAAGAGAGGGGCCAAGCAGTTCCGGAGTTCACCAATACCTTCCATACCTTGTGCACTAAGCTGGGTATCAAAGACTCTGAATGACATTTGGTTCTAAAATACCGTGGGGCTCTACACAAATACATCCAAACTGAAATGGATTTTCTAGACATCTCATCACTCAGTGCTGCTTATCGATATGTTTGTTATAGCAAGATTTTCCTCACTATTGTTATCTTGCACAAAGGGCCTTTTTCCATTTCCCTATGCAATATTATCATCCTTTTTTGATGATTCTAGAGCTAAAAATACACATTTTTCCACATATACGCACCTTATCAGCTATACAACAAGCGTATACGCAAGTTGCTCCACTACAGCCCGCGTACATCGGGATTTGTGTGAGAAAATACAAAAATGGAGTCAGGTTTCCATGTCATGACATGAGATCTCTCATCTTTGGCCTTCCATATACTGGAAGCGTTCTGACTCGACCCTTTAGTTGCATTTTGAAGGCTATAAGAGCACAATTCCGAGCTATGGAAAAGAAGGAGAAAACATTCAACTTTGAGAGCAAAGTTACTCTGGAGAAATTACTTCATATTGAGTATGCATCCCTTTGTCCCTCAAGTCTGAACACAATGTTCAACCCCCAAGCTCTTTCCCTATTGTTGAGAGAACCTCATTGTCTCTCTCCTTTGAGCTTGCCTTTGGCGGAGGACTGAAGTGGTGGAGGCCTAGTTGGAAGGAACTTGGTTTTTTGGTTTTGAACCGTGCCAACACAAAAGTCTGTAATGTTGTCACTTCTGTTGATCAATTATTAATAGAAATACTCCTTTCCCATCCTATTGGTATCATGAAAATATATGATTATTATCCATGGGCATGTTTGTAATGTTTATTCATGGATTATGTTATCTGATGTGCTAACCCATTTATATTATCACTATATACTTGCTCTGTTTGTTTTTTAAGAACTTATTGTTGGTATAAAGCTTTGGGTCGAAGTGCTCAATGGTGGAACATCATCGAACGTTGGATCGAGGTAGGCCTCTTTCTTATCTTGCACATTGGTTGATATAGCATACAATGGAATTGAGTTGATATCTGCAGTCATACCTGTCTCTTGTGGTTTACCCTTGGCCATAGAGAGTTTTTCCCTTGTAATAGAAATGGTGACTCCAATGTCGCTAATAAATGGTAGAGACTTACCAAACATGGGTGCCCTAGTTAGATCCCCTTTTTCATTTGGTTCCCATGTCAAGTTTTTCCTTAGGACCAGGAGTCCATTATAACTTGATACATGACTTTATGATGAGCCTCATTTCTCATTCAAGCACATGCGGCCTTATTCCCCGTGGACTCCCAAAAACGAGTCTTAGTTAAGCTATTTTTCGACTCGTCTAAAACCAAAAAGATCGTCAAGTGATTTGTCCCTTTTACACTTGTTAAACTGGATTTCAAAGGTCATGAGTCTTAGTTAATCTTTTTTTCGATTCGTTATCAAAAATGGAAAAGATTGCCAAGTGAACTTGTCTTTTTCACACTCATTAATTGGATTTGAAAAGACGTCTATTTGGCACAAGTTTACCCCTTTTTCAGGCCAAATAGACTACAAGACATAAAAAAGGATATTTTTTGGCGCTAATTTGTGATTACATCTCATGCCCTCGCTTGCAGTATTGAGCCTTTAGCTGGTTCTCTATTTGCATTATAAACCATTGCCTAAGCAGTTTTACATCCTCAACCAAGCAGAGCCTTGTTTATATGTTTCACAATTTGACACCCTATACCACGAGTGTCCATCTCCCGCATGCATTTCCTTGCATTAAGAATAGGTGTGTTCCACTGTTGGAACTAGTTTTGCTTACTTGCGACACTCGTTTCCTCCTCTGTATCATAGGATTCATTTGTTATGAAAAAACAAAAAACAAATATGGGTGGAAAGGGAGTACGATATTATAATTGGCAACAATCGTGTCGCCTTTGAACAGAGCACAAAATTATTGAGACCTTGTGTCATCATAATTTTGGGTTTAGGATGGCCTTAGGAAGCTGATCTCGCTACAGAGTTTTCTCTACCGACTGGTTACTCTTCCAGTCCCTATAGAGGACATTATTGATGTCTCCTGCATCTAATAGTTACATCAATGAGTCTGTGTTGCCAAAGTCCACCATATTTCTCATGCTCTTGTTCAAAGGAAGTCTATCAACCTGTGTCGGCCACTCCTCAGAAGTCTTGACTTTGCATATCAGCCATACCCTCAATTTGTCTCAGAATCACATGATACTATGGTCTTATCATGCACCATGACCCTACTTGCATCATCGATAGGTCACCATGAACCCAAAAATTGAAATTTCATCATTGGTCGTTGACTAGGTGGTTTCCCTTGTGTTCGACGGTAAGACATCTATTCACACTTTGGTATTCATGCAGTGTCTTGGATTCCATTAGCCTTATTGGTGGTTTCCTCTCCTTTGTCAGCAATTTTCATCATTGGTTGTTATTCATAGGGTCTTTTTCATGTACCACTTGCATTTGATACACACAAAAGACGCACAGGGTCATTGGTTCGTGAACATGTTCTTCATCCGATCTCCACCAAATCATGAAGTTCCTGCTTTGTTCCTCGTGTTGACTGATGAGAGATGTTTTAATGCTCTCCTTTCAACGGTTCTCTTTCCATCAACTTCAGCTCATTTATTTTGGATATGAGACCTAGAGTTTTATGAGTACCTTAAGGCTTGCAGTCATTAGTGGCAGGCTCTCTCGCCATTGACAAATAGGAATGCATCAATGTCTCCTGATCAATGGATTTTTCAAGTGTTCGACACCGACTCCTTTATTGACACTTGTAGGAATGTACTTGGTGCCTTGATACCTACTTTCATTATTGGTAGGTTGTCTCACGTTTTTTGACGGTATGCCTCAATGACTGGTAATCAAACAATGTCTCATTGTGTTCGACCTCAACTCCTTTATTCACATGATGTAGACTTGCACCCTTGGCGGATAGTGTAGAAGACTTGGAGACATCACTATGTGGCCGCAACTTTCCTGAGTTGTTTCTTCCCTTTCATTGGACCAACACTTGTTCTACTTTAGTGATCATGGAAGATCAGAGTGTACTCCATGGTATAAAGATATCTTCATATTGGTTTTGAGACTAGTTTCACTGGGCCTTGTTCATGAATATGACAACTTTTGGCATATAACCGCAATTGTATCTGCCTATTCATGGCCATAAACACTTATTTGGTATATTTTCCACATGGATATGCATTGTATTCTTGGTAGCCATGTATGCAAAGTCAGTACAAAATGTAATGAGCAATCGAGTTCGTCCATCTGGTTCTCTACCACTCCACTCCTGGGTTATTTATAATGTATTTCGGCCATCACAGATACTCCTCTGATCCCACATATTAGGTGGCATCTTTTATAGAAAGATTTGCCTCACTATTGCTATCTTGCACAGAGGGCCTTTTTCCATTTCCCTATGCAGGCTTATCATCCCTTTTTGATGAATCCAGAGCTAAAAATACACATTTTTTCACATATATGCGCCCTATCAGCTATACAACAAGCGTATATGCAGGATGCTCCACTACAACCCACGTACATCAGGATTTGTGCAAGAAAATACAAATTTGGAGTCGGTTTTCCATGTCACGATGTGAGATCTCTAATCTTTGGCCTTCCATATACTAGAAACGTTCTGAATCGACCCTTCAGTTGCATTTTGAAGTCCATAAGAGCGCAATTCTGAGCTATGGAAAAGAAGGAGAAAGCATTCAACTTTGAGAGAAAAGTTACTCTAGAGAAATTACTTCATATTGAATCTGCATCCCTTTGTCCCTCAAGTCTGAAGACAATGTTCACCCCCCAAGATCTTTCCCTATTGTTGAGAGAACCTCATTGTCTCTCTCCTTTGAGCTTACCTTTGGTGGAGGATTGAAGTGGTGGAGGCTCAGTTGGAAGGAACTTCGTTTCTTGGTTTTGAACCGTGCCGACACGGAAGTCTGTAATGTTGTCACTTCTGTTGATCAATTATTAATAGAAATACTCCTTTCCCATCCTATTGGTATTGTGAAAATATATGATGATTATCCATGGGCATGTTTGTAATGTTTATTAATGGATTATGCTATTTGATGTGCTAACCCCTTTATATTATCAATATATACTTGCTCTACTTGTTTGTTAAGAACTTATTGTAGGTATAAAGCTTTGGGTCGAAGTGCTCAATGATGGAACATCATCGAACGTTGGATCGAGGTAGGCCTCTTTCTTATCTTGCACATTGGTTGATATAGAATACAATGGAATTGAGTTTATTTCTGCAGTCATACTTGTCTGTTGTGGTTTACCCTTGGCCATAGAGAGTTTTTCCCTTGTAACAATGTTGTTAAAATTGAGAAGAAATTTAAGCACCGGAACAAACGGGAGTTTGGGTCTGCAAATCCGTAACAACCAAAGTATGACAAAGATGACCCTAACAAATAGTCTCCCGAAAAGTCCAAGCCACAGGAAAAGAAGGGTCACGGGAAGACAAAGAAGGACACCAAAAAATGGTGCAATTTCCACAAAAGCCCCTGGCAAAACACCGATGAATGTTGCTCAAAACTTTCATTGGTGGTCGAGATCAAAGATAAGGAGTCGAACCCTGATTCAGAATCTGATTCTAAAATACTGGTAAAAGACAGATCATTGACACAGACCCAACTACTATTGTCATGACCACAACAATTCAACCAGAAGAACCAACATATCCTAAAGAGGGGGAGCGCCTTTTTCATTCACATGTGTGGGTGAAGGGGACCCTGTTGCATTTTATTGTTGATAACGGAAGCCAAAAGAACCTCCTCTTAGCAAAGGTCGTCAAACAGTTGGGATTTTCAACAACACCACACCCGAAACCATACAACATTGGGTGGCTTCGCCAAGGACGAGATCTTCATGTCAGCCAGCAGTGTAAATTGTCATACGACATCCAACCCTTCAAGGATGAGGTATTATGTGATATTGCCCCACTGGATGTCTATGATGTTCTCTTGGGCCAACCATATATGTGGAGACGCCATGTTGTTTATGAGTCTCGACCCCGCAGTGTCATTGTTTCTCTGGGGGGTCATCTCTAGAGAATACCAGAGGTAGTTCCGACTACTGTTCCACCCAAACAATGTCGAGAGGTAGTATCTCATACTACAAAATTCTTCTTCTTCAAAATCTGTTCAAAAGGTGAACAGAAGGATACTGCAACCACTACAACCTTGGCCCAATCACCTTCTATCCAATAGAAGCAGGTCAACAAGATTGCAGAAAAGTGTAAAGATTCCTTTTGCACACAGGAATCTCATGTATCTAGACTGGTTAAAAAGGTCCAATCCTTCCAGCCACATGTTCGTGACAACCTTCAACAAGCTAAGCAGCGCAACTTCTCCAGCAGGGCAAGCAACTCACCAAGCTGCAGATTCAGAAAAAGATTTTCCCTCTCCCTCGGGCACTCAACGCAATGGATACCATTGATTCCAAAGGAGGGAGTATTGATCCATGTAGATATAGGTGGCCACCCACCATTTCCAACTGGATCAAAACAATTTTATGGCAATTTTGGCAATTTACTATTTTTAGTAGTTTTAACTTTCGAGGCTATTTTGAGGGCCAAATGAAGGTTTTTCGAGATAGATATTCTCATTTATATTCAAAAGAATTATTAATCCTAAAAAATGAATCTCCTCGATGATACCTTTCCAACGAGCTATCATACGCCTAAAACATAGATCGTATGCAAAAGTTACGACCCCGGGAAGTTGATGTACTAACTTACCCAAACGGAGCCCACATGACTTTTGGTGCTTCATCTCCTAGGGTTACCTTTCTTGGATGTCTAGGGTTTTTAGAATTCCTATTTATTGTAAAAATGCCTTCATAGCCTCATTGTAATCATCTTCTGGCGAATCCGAGTAGCTGTCACATCTCTTCTCAGAGATAAGCTGCCACCATTCTAGCGAGTCTTTCACTCTGTATTTTTACAGTCTCTGTACATTTCTTTCATTAATAGAAATCATGTATTACTGTATATATATGATTATGGTTGCATCTATGATACATTTATGTTATATTATTATATATCTGCGATATCTCTGTACATTTATTTATTATATCTCCGCTCTCATTTCATGCCAAAAATAATCTAGATCAGTGGTATCAGAGTAGGCTGCTCTTGATCGTTTTTCAGTGCATGTCCCCAATGAGGTCCGAGTATAGCAAGTTGGGTCTCGAGCTTGTCTCTCTTGAGGAAACACCCAAGAAACCCTCAATGGCAGAAGAAAAGAAAAACAATGGAGAAGATGATCCTATCAATATGTTTCTTGAGCAATCTCTCACACGACAGAGGGACGAAATGACAGAGAATTTTTTCCACATCTTTCAACACCTGCCAATAGAAATAGGCGCATATTCATCAAGCGACCACTTTGGAAGCACCTCGCCTTTCAAGGTACAAGTTAATTTTGATATTCCTGTATTTGAAGGATAGATAGATGCAGATGCCCTAGACAAATGGTTAAATATGCTAGATGGTTATTTCTCTGTTCACCATTTTTCCGACAGGGAAAAGATCACCTTTGTGCTCCTTAAAGCTCTCCCCCATGTCAAACATTGGTGGGAAACTTACTGGGAGCAAAGTTCCACAGAGGAGTCTGGAATATATGTTGTCGAGCCCACTTGGGATTTTTTGTGGATGCGGTAAAGGAATACTATTACCCTGTTGGAAACTATGAGGATCAGTACATGAGATAGACCACACTGCGGCAAGAGAGGGGCCAAGAAGTTTTGGATTTCACCAATACCTTCCATACCTTGTGCACCAAGTTGGGTATCAAAGACTCCGAACAAAATTTGGTTCTAAAATACCGTGGGACTCTACACAGATACATCCAAACTGAAATGGATTTTCTGGACATCTCATCACTCGATGTTGCTTATCGATATGCTTTTAAAATCGAGAAGAAATTTAAGCATTAGAACAAACGGGAGTTCAGGTCTACAAATCCACAACAACCAAAGTATGACAAATACAGCCCTAAAAAATAGTCTCCCGAAAACCAGTCCAAGCCACAAGAAAATAAGGGTCACGGGAAGACAAAGAAGGACACCGTAACATGGTGCGATTTCCACAAAATCCCTTGGCACAACACCGATGAATGTCGCTCAAAACAGTCATTGGTGGCCGAGATCAAAGATAAGGAGTCGAACCCTGATTCTGAATCTGATTCTGAAAATATTGGTAAAAGACAGATCATTGACGCAGACCCCACTGCTATTGTCGCGACTGCAACAATTCAACCAGAAGAACCAACAGATCCTGAAGAGGGGTAGCACCTTTTTCATTCACAGATGTGGGTGAAGGGGACCCCGCTGCATTTTATTGTTGATTGTGGAAGCCAGAAGAACCTCATCTCAGCAGAGGTCATCAAACAGTTGGGATTGTCGACAACACCACACCAACAACCATACAACATCGAGTGGCTTCGCCAAGGACGAGAACTTCATATCACCCAATAGTGTTGATTGTCATATGACATCCAACCCTTCAAGGATGAGGTATTATGTGATGTTTCCCCACTGGATATATGTGATGTTCTCTTGGGCCAACCATATATGTGGAGACATCATGTTGTTTATGAGTCTCGACCCTGTAGTGTCATTATTTCTCTTGGGGGTCATCTCTACAAAATACCAAAGGTAGTTCCAACTATTGTTCCACCTAAACAGTGCCAAAAGGTAGTATCTCATACTACAAAATTTAGCTTCCTCACAATCTTTTCAAAAGGTGAACAGAAGGATACTGCAACCACTACAACCTCGACCCAAGCACCTTCTATCCAATAGAAGCAGTTCGACAAGATTGCAGCAAAGTGTAAAGATTCCTTTTGTACAAAGGAATCTCATGTATCTAGACTGGTTAAAAAGGTCCAACCCTTCTAGTCACATGTTCGTGACAATCTTCAACAAGCTAAGCAATGCAACTTCTCCAGTAAGGCAAGCAGCTCACCAAGATGTAGATTCAGCAAATGCTTTTCCCTCTCCCCCGGGCACTCAACGCAATGGATACCATTGCTTCCTAAGGAGGGAGTATTGATCCATGTGGATATTGGTGGCCACCCACCTTTTCCAATTGGCTCAAAACAGTTTTCTGGCAATTTTGGCAATTTACTATTTTTAGCAGTTTTAACTTCTGGGGCTATTTTGAGGGCCTAAATGAAGGTTTTTAGAGATCTAGCTTCTCAATGATAGATGAAGGCATGATTGAGCCCCCAAAATGAATCTCTTCGATGATACCTTTCCAATGGGCTATCATACGCCTAAAATGGAGATCGTATGCAAATGTTACGACCCCGAGAAGTTGATGTACTAACTTACCCAAATGGGGCCCACATGAATTTTAGTGCTTCATCTCCTAGGGTTAGGTTTCTTGGATGTCTAGGGTTTTTGGTATTCTTTTTTATTGTAAAAAGGCCTTCGGAGCCTCATTGTAATCATCTTCTGGTGAATGTGAGTAACCGTCACATCTCTTCTTAATGATAAGATGCCACCATTCTAGCGAGTCTTTCACTCTATATTTTTACAGTCTCTGTACATTTCTTTCATTAATAGAAATTGTGTTGTTAGCACAGCGGAAGACCCAGGGTTTAGCACTACAAAAATGCACCAAAAAAAGCCTAACTACCGGCCCTTTTGGCAACACTTGCGAAGCAGATGAAGTCTCACCCGAGGTAGAAGCAGGGGTGGTTGCAGGACTCAGATGTATGCAACCTTAGCTGGGACACAGATCTGTGATTCTAACACCTTATCAAAGTACTTAACAATTACAGTTCATCAATATTAAACCAGTATCTACTTTGCAGACAAAATCCTAATTACAGAGCATCGTAGTATTCAACCAGATCTAGTATGTTCAAGCACTAAGCACATCCACATAGGTCAGACCTAACATTCATCCATATGATTAAGCACATAGCATCAACAGATCTATCTACCATTCATCTATATCAAAGCATATAAACAAATAAACACATCAATACATTGCACAAAGCAACCATAACACAAGATATATGTGGTTCACCCCCACCCTGAGGCTACATCCACCAACTCTTCATCTTCTTTATTAGCTTCTTTCAATATTATTACATGCACGATGCCTCAGGATCAAATTCACAGAGGATAGGATATCTGCGCACCTCACTAGATCCTCCTTCCTCGAGTTACAACAAAAAGCCTTCCATAGTCTCTTACAATCACTTGAACTTAGCTCTACAAGTCTCACACAGTATTCACTTACAACTATTATTTGCACTTAGAACAACTTACAACTCTTCGATCACATAGATCGAACTCTAGCACTTAACATACTTCGCCCTTCTTACATCACCTAGATTTCTATTTATATATTACAAAATAGGCCTAAGCATGGGTAAACCCATGGGACGACATTCCCATACTCGTTACATAAGTCCAAAACCCAAAAATCCATAAAAAAGGGTCGAGATCCCACGATCTCCACTTCATCTTGCGCTCCGCCTTCGACAGCTTGTCAAAGTCCCAAAAATAGGTCAAACATGACCAAGGATCCTCAAAATTGGTCAAGGGCCAACATGCCCCCAACACTCACCTGTGACTCATCCCGAGTCACTCTGATCTGGGTAACTCTACTTCAAAAGCCTCGAGCTTGGCTCAAGATGTTTCGACTTGTTGTTGTGCCACGACCTCCTGTTCAGCGAACTCTTGGATGACTGCTTTGTTGACAGGTCCTTCTAAATGTTGTTCAACTACATTGACGACTTGCTCCAATTCTGCTGCTCGACCTTCGATCTCTGAGAACAGTTGGAAAGCCTCATTTTGTATAGGTTGGAGCCTTTGAGTCATTTGCATGACTTTGCTCTGAATGGTGTGGATCTATTGTTGAGCGGTGCACTACTCTTGGGATCATTTCATCCTTTAGACAATTGACAGGGGCTTCAACTGTACCTGTATTGTTTCTGCTTAGTGCTTTGTCTCCTGGAGTTGTGACTCCAATGCCTTTAATTCCAGATTCTTAGTGAGTTTCTCATAAGTCTAGGAACTGCGATCACTTAGTTTCTTACATTCCATGGTGAGGGCCTTGATTCTTTCAACTGCGCTCTGGGAAGTTGTGTCTCTTTGATCTCTCACCTCCTGCGGAGTGTTGGGTCTGGATTTATTTCAGGAAGAGGGTTTCAGGGGATAAACCTTCCTCTTCTTCAAGGGATCAGCCTTATCTCTAGGCATTGTTACTTTGCCTTTCTTCTGCTCATCTTCTTTTCCATTTATCTCTTCTATTTCGTCATCACCCCCTTGGCAAGGTGATATTGAAGCAGTCTTTTTTGAGGCACTGCTTAAGTCTTAGACTTCTTCGGTCTTCTTCCTTCTACTGGTTCTGGGTGTGTGATGTTCTTTGTGAGCGGCCTCCGGGCTGTCAAGTTCATGATCAGATATCTCTGCAGGGTTAGCGAGGATAAGGAAGTCTATTGACCAGTACTTAGTTATCTCCTCGAGGTCCTCTTCTGTGAGCTTGTACTACGAATGAATCTCCTCCTTATGTTCATCTTCTTGCGCAGTAATATAGATGAAGTGTCGATCTGCATGGAACATCATGAGGGGTCGGAACCACTGTAGGGTGTTTAGAGTCATGAGAGGTTTAGCTTCATTAGCTCTGTTTAGCTGGAGATAGTACGTATGAAAAACTACGTTTGACTGCAACTGTTTACCCATATCGCTCAAGTACCAGAGCGTGGTGAAATTCGCAGCAAGTGGCTCAAACGGCTCAATGTCCGGGCAGGTCGCACCTTCCGGCATCTCCCAAGCAACAAATGCGGTGAGGATCAAGAGCCATCTAAAGTGGAACTTGTAGCCCTGATCCTGTGCTTCACGGCAGTCTAATTCTAGATGATTAACTAGGTACTTCACCCAGTTCATCTGTATGCCTTCCATGCATTACCCTATGAGGTCAATGACAAAGCCTGTGACCTGCGTGGGTCTGTTATTCCTTACTATCTTTTCTGCAATTAATTGGCATGCTAGGCGCACTACACCATTCTAGATGGAAGCTACCTTGTAGCCTCGCGCCCCCTTCTTTACATCACCGTATGTATCCTTGATCTTCTGTGCTAACGCATGATCTGTGGATTTATCTAGATAAAACTCTCGCGGGTCCGATCCTTGCATACTTAATTCGATGATCCTATGGATTAGTGTCAAATCGACTGTGATACGGTGGTCTAGCCATAACTAGCCACCATGGTAACATGAAAGTAGGAGCTTGACATAGGTGTTAACTTAATGGTGCCTTCCAAAGTGTGGGATTTTCATTACATTCAATAGGGTGGACTGCATGAGGTTCATCGTCCACGGCTGGGGTATTATTTTCAAGTTCTTCCCCTTCGTTCTAGTCAAGTATTTATACAGGGTGAGCATACTGTGGTTCTTGCGGTCTCATAAGTTGAAGTCGCTGAACTTCAACATTGTAATCTTCTCCTGATATGCTCGAACTGCGCGTATCCCCTTCAGGAGGTACGCAGTAACCATGGTGTACTCAAAATCTCTTGGCACACTATCACGACTCACCGCATCGACTAGGGGTGGGATGTAGTCAGGTAAGATGGTTGGGATTAGCTTCGCATTTTCTAGGTCGTCTCT
This sequence comes from Picea mariana, assembly GCA_032191745.1. Taxonomy (NCBI): domain Eukaryota; kingdom Viridiplantae; phylum Streptophyta; class Pinopsida; order Pinales; family Pinaceae; genus Picea; species Picea mariana. The sequence goes on from JASDQU010308291.1 coordinate 55,417, forward strand.
GTGCTTGGTTCTCTTTTCTGTGACAACTCGGGATGGTCCAGATCCACGAGTCATTGATAGAGAGGCTTGTACTCCTCTCGTCAATGATGCTTGAATACTTGTAGACATTACTCTCTCGGCCATGAGATCGATGAGAACTTATTTGACAATTTTCTCTGTGGCATTGAGCTCGTTCGACATACATGCTTAGATCGGATGGATGAATGAGTGTGCAAAATAATAAAACTAGTGTCGATCTTACTAATCACAGCACAGTAGCAATGATTTCTCTCTGATACAATTTGCAAAAGTGTTCTCGGTGCAATAGTCGACGGAATAAGTAGACAACAACGTAACAGATCTTTCCAACGAACAAGAGACCTTCTTTAATTTAGTTCTATTTGTTACAGCGTGGTCCCAACAGTCTGATGCCAGGCTTTATTACCATAAATTTCGTTCTACCCATTTGGGGTATCGGTCTAAATGTTATACTATCCCCAACGGTTATATTGCTTCGCCATGGCGAAGTGCCATGTGATGTTGTTATGATATCTTGACAAAGTTCCAGTTTTGTAAATTTTCCTTCTGCGAAGTTCCCTTTGGAACCTTCTGTAACTTTTCGATCTTTGATCTCTTCTTGCTTATTTTTCTAGCCTTCTTTCCAGTGGTCTTTGTCTCGGTATTCCTCTTTCCATTATGATTCTTATCTCCTTTTGGCATAGTAGCTTCGCACTGTTGAGATTCTTTCCTAAGATTCAAGGGCAATACTTCTTCTCTATCTGGGATAGGTGTTTCAGTCTTGTGTGAGTCTTCTTGTGTTCTTTCAACTTTGACATCCATGGTCCTAAATAGCTTCATTTTGTTCTCCTTTTATTCAATCAAGTGTGTGATCCTCTTATTCATGAAATCTTTTAATTCTTTCTTCTTATGCTCTAAGAATTATTCTTCTTTCCTTCTGGCTTGATCTCTTTCAATCCAAGGTTTTCCTAGTAACATAGAAAATGGGGCGTTGTTCTCAATAAATTTAACAACCTCAAAATCTTCTTCTTTCGAAGTTCCATGAGCACTCATAGATATCTGGGTAAGTCTTCCACATAGGGTTATCATCTTTCCTCTAAATAACCTTATTCCTCCCAATGAAGGAATCATAGCATGCTTTCCTAAAATTTCCCAAGTTCTTTCTGTCATTATATTCACCTGTGTTTCCTCATCCAAAATACAATTAATGTCGAAGTCTCATATTCTTACTTCTCTTTGCTCTTTCTCTTTTAAGATCTCTGATAGATTAGTATCTCTGTGTTCATTCAGGGTTTCTTTCATCTATAATAGTACAGTCTCTGATTTCTTCTTGGGTTCTGCCATGGTCTCAGTTTCTTGACTTTTCTCATGGTCTACTTGTTCCATATTCATTCTTTAAATCTTAGCAATCATTCTAGGGAAATCTAAAACTTCATGATCCATAGATTTAAAACAAAGACAACTAGATCTTCTACCAGGACATTCCTTAGCCAGATGTCTCGGTCTTCTGCAACTGTAACAAAGGGTTAATCCTCTCTTTCTCTTAAAGGGTCCCCAACCTTTCCTGTACTGCGCACTAGGATCATAGTAGCTAACCTGCAAAAAATTCTTTCTAGGGTCCTGCATCAATTTATTAGTCCAAACATTCTTTTTATGCACAGTTATAACATACCTTTCATTATTCTTATCAGATCTACTCATATCAAATCTTCTTTCTTCTAGTTGTGCCCTAGTTTTCAGGCTAGGACAAAATTTATCAAACATACCTAGATCCATATTCTTGAAACAAAAATTTCCACTTATCTTACTTTCAACAAGCACAAAAATTCCATATCTAAAACTTTTCACTATTATTACCTCTATCAGAGCACAAAATAATTTGGATCTTACCTCTTTTCTTCAGATTTGCCTCCTTCCTTAGTACAGAGCTTCACAAGTCAAGCAACAGATCTACGCACAGATCTTCCTTTCTTTTCCTCAGTTCCCAACAATCACAGTTTCAGGTCATATCTTCGCACATAGTTTCTTCTTCCACAATTCCTAGAAATCACAGTTTCAGGTCCCGACAATGGAACCATTTGTTGGCACAGGGGCAGACCTAGGGTTCAACGCTACAACAACGCACCAAAAAAACCCTAAATACCGACCCTTTCAGCAACACCTGTGAAGAAGATGAAGTCTCACCCGAGGTAGAAGCAGGGGTGGTTGCAGGACTCAAATGCCTGCAACCTTAGCTGGGACACAGATATATGATTCTAGCACCTTATCAAAGCACTTAGAAATTACATTTAATTAGTATTAAACTAGTATCTACTTCGCAGACAAAACCCTAATTACAGAGCATCCCGGTATTCAACCAGATCTAGTATGTTCAAGAACTAAGCACATCTACATAGGTCAGACCTAGCATTCATCCATATGATTAAGCACGTAGCATCAACAAATCTATCTATCATTCATCTATATCAAAAAATCTAAACAAGTAAACACATAAACACATCAATACATTGCACAAAGAAACCATAACACAAGATATACGTGGTTCACCCCCACCCTGGGGCTACGTCCACCAACTCTTTTTCTTCTTTATTAGCTTCTTTCAATCTTCTTACATGCACGGAGCCTCAGGATCAACTTCGCAGAGGATAGGAGATCTGCGCACCTCGCTATATCCTCCTTCCTCAAGTTACAACACAAAGCCTTCCACAATCTCTTACAATCACTTGCACTTAGTTCTACAAGCCTCACACAGTATGCACAAAGCACTTACAACTATTACTTGCACTTAGCACAACTTACAACTCTTCGATTGCATAGATTGAACTCTAGCACTTAGCATACTTCTCCCTTATTACATCACCTAACTTTCTATTTATATATTACAAAATAGGCCTAATCATGGGTAAACCCATGGGCCGACATTCTCATACCTGTTACATAAGCCCAAAACCCAAAAATCCCTAAAAAGGGGCCGAGATCCCACGATCTCCGCTTCGTCTTGCACTCCGCCTTCGACAACCTGTTGAAGTCCCAAAAATAGGTCAAACATGACCAAGGATCCTCAAACTTGGTCAAGGTTCAACACGTGTATTACTGTATATCTGTGTTTATGGTTGCATCTCTGATACATTTATGTTATATTATTGGATATATGCGATATATCTGTGCATTTATTTATTATATCTCCGCTCTCATTTCTTGTTGAAAATAATCTGAATCAGATTTAAGAGGGAAAAAAAGATGGTGAATATAAATCCCTATAGGTCACAATTAAGAGAGGCCTCGAGGCTTGAAAAATGCCAAGGAAAAACTGCCAATTGAAAATTACCTGAAAAATAATGTTTTCCTACAACCTCCAAGACAATATTGCATAAAAGGCCCCAAACAAAATAGGGAAAACAACAAGAAGTCTCACAGTCCCAAAATTGTAGAAGTATACTAGTTATAACAACAATGAAACAATTGTATCAGCTGCAAAATTAATCGTCAAAACATCCAAATTAAAGCATCAAATACTAGCTCACAACAAGTAGATATGTTTCCAATGCTTAAACACAACTTTTGACGTTAGTTGGGAAGTTATTAGAATGTTATAAAAAAATAGAAGGCATTCCACTATGTCTGTAGAAAACAATTTCTACAACAGAAAATTCTAACTGTTAAATTTAGCAAACAAATGTCTCAATTAAAATCCCTTAACCTGTAGATCAATTTCCAATATTTGCATGCAATTTTTATGCAGTTAAAATGATGAGAAAATTTAAATTTAAAAAGATTTTTCTGCAGCCCTAATGGTTGTATAACAACAACAATAATAACTTAGCAAATCAAGACTCACTTAGTGAAGAATATAGCCTAGAACATGTAGAATTCAATACCAATTTTAATAATTTCAAAACCCCAATTTTCACGCTTATTAATGCACAATTTTGCAATCTCCAATGCATTGGTGGCTTTATCTTTGGGTAATAGGGTCCAAAATAAAAAATAGGTTAAGAGGATTTGGAGAAATAGACTTAAACCATGGACTCAAACCCTTATGAGCTAAGGTGTACCTATAAATCAAGTCTTTTAGCTTACTAGTTGATGGGAAACTAATCTTTTAATCCCTAGGGGGATAGACCATCCTAACCCCTAGTCTTAAAAACCCTAGCCAAGGAAGAGATTCAAGGGGATAGACCCTCATAACCCTTGAATCAATCATTGAATGGCCTCCTTGCACAAAATAGAATAGCTTGAAGGAGGGATAGACAATCCTAACCCTCCTAGGGTTTCTTCAAGCAAAATTATCAAGCAAGTTGCATAAATTTACCATCAAACCCCAACAAACATGCAATAAAACATTTGAAGAAGATATCCTAAGTCACAAACCAAGCTCCAATAATACAAGAATACATCTCCAAACCAAAAAATCTTCCCCAAAGACAAGTCACTAGCCTTTATTTGCACAAGAAAAAGAAGGCCAAAATGTTTTAGAGATGAAGAGAACTCTTCAAGTGATGAGTTATCAAAATGAAAATGACTTGCCTCTATTTATTGAGGAAACCCAAGTCTAATTTGTCCAAATTTACAACTTAAACCTTAATTTTGGGTCATAACAAGAGTTACAATGCTTAATTAGCAATTTGATTTGCTCTTTTTGCCCACATAGGCTACAAAATAATGAAAAATAAAAAAATAATGGCATGAAAAGGTGGCATGCATGAAGATAATCCTCCCAAGGCTAGGATGTCATACTACTAAGGTGCCGCCTCATCCCCAAATCAAGAAAAAGAGTGGGGGTACAATCCCACAACACCACCAAATGTACTAAACATGTCAAACGACGCCTCGAAAGTGTGACATCACGCTGCAAAAAGGGAACATTTGGGCATAGGAGGGTGACATAATCTCTTATTCATGGTTTTGGGCCTCATTCATGTGATAGATACATCGTCCAAGGTGAAATGCTCATCATCCTAAGCCTCCAAAGGAAGGGGTGCATCATCCATCCAATGGGATTCCATACCCCTATGAAGGTCCAAATGGCATGGTTCATTCATGAATGACTTTCACTGGGTAATGTCCTACAAAGACAAGAAAATATGCCCTCTAAGGGTCCACAAGTCATATGAATCATGCCAAGTAATCCACATTTAATAAAATAACCACCCAAACAAGTGAATTAAATCCTCCCTTTTCAAATTAAACAAATGCTCAAGGACCTTATAAAATTTTCTGAATTTAGGTATGGGAGGGGTGTCATGATGCCCTATTGGGTAGGCCAATCCTTGAGTCAAGTAATGATTCCCAAGAAGACCCTCTCTAGATCATGTAATGGGTATTAGGCGGATCGGGGAAGACTATTGGGCATGGGGCTCTTGACATATCAAGGGTTCATATTGTCTCATTTATGGTTTCCTTTGTGGAGGGTGAGCTACATCCTTGAGTTACCCCTTGTTTGCAATGCAACCTTTTTCCAAACCCCCTTTATTTGCCTTTTCATTATTTTTATTTTTTTCTCAAGTTCAAACATTGAGTGTTATGTGTAATGTAAAGAAAAGAACAACATAATGCTTTCCCTTGAAAATGGTTTTGAATTGAGGTCATAACACATTGAGTGCTATGTAATGGAAATAAAAGAGCACCACAAATGTGTTCCCCCCTCAAGCGGGACACTTATTTAAAAGTCCTTTATTCAGTGAGGTGTTTCAATGCACTTGGGACTTTAGGGAGAACATATAGAAGGGTAGGGCTCAAGATATGGGATATTATTGGATTTTGCATCCCTAATGTCTCTGCCACTACATTTTTTGATAGTGTTTATTCTTACCTTTTTTATGAGTGATGTCAACAACAACACCTCTGGGATTTTATCCCCTTCTTCCCATGAAATCAGGTACAAACCCTTCTTGGGTTCAATGAACCCAAAAACCCAAAAGATTAGGAAACATAGGGGACGAAGTGTGGAAAGTAGCAAGTATGAGTGGGAATGGTACAATGACCCTTCAAGAAGACCCTCAAGTAACAAACCTTTTCCCGAGGGTGATCAACTTACTAGGATACCATGAAAACCACCAAGGTGAAATTAGGAAAAAGATAAAATTTCCAAGCAAACGTTCCATAATCAATAAAGCACTATTTGCAGCATGCTTAAATCCCTCAGATATTAAAGTGACACTCACCATGAGACTGGACTTGTTATCTCATGAAGCAAGAATTTTTGTCTCCTGGGGACAAACTGGTGTAGCAAACGATGCTCTGCCGTTGACAATGAGTGGTGATGCATGATGGAGAGGAGGGTCCCTTCCTGCTCAATGTGGGCTCTCCTAGTCATTCTGACTCTCGACACTCCATATCTGCTACTCGCTATCCTCAATACATCATATCCTTAGTTACCCCTAGGATGGGGGGGTAACAAGATGGTTTAGAATATTCTATGTGAAAGTGGTGAAGAAGGTCACAAGCATACTTAGACTGGGAAAGGAAAATACCTACCTTAGTTTGCAATACTTGGAGGCTAAGGAAATAATGCAAATGGCCTAAGTATGTGATTTCAAATTTATTCTTAAGGATGGATTTCACATGGGTTAAAAGTTTAGGGTCACTACGAGTGAGGATAAGGACATCAACATAAAGAGAAAGTATTATGAGATGGCTTTCTACTTTCTTGGTATAGACATTAGGGTCAGAATGACATCTAGAAAATCTGGTGTCAAGAAGAAATACGTCCATTTTTGCATAACAAGATCGAGGAGCTTGCTTAAGACCATAGATAGATTTCTTAAGGCAACATATAGGGATAGAGTCATTCTGGACATATCCAAGAGGTTTTCCTATATGTTGGGTATGTGTTATATTCTTTGCACGAGTAGAAAAATAGAAAAAAAGTTATGCCTCGAAAAATGTGTCACATATTTAGGTGGTTTTTCA
>JASDQU010308291.1:62345-87775 GCA_032191745.1 Picea mariana
AAGGAAATAATGCAAATGGCCTAAGTATGTGATTTCAAATTTATTCTTAAGGATGGATTTCACATGGGTTAAAAGTTTAGGGTCACTACGAGTGAGGATAAGGACATCAACATAAAGAGAAAGTATTATGAGATGGCTTTCTACTTTCTTGGTATAGACATTAGGGTCAGAATGACATCTAGAAAATCTGGTGTCAAGAAGAAATACGTCCATTTTTGCATAACAAGATCGAGGAGCTTGCTTAAGACCATAGATAGATTTCTTAAGGCAACATATAGGGATAGAGTCATTCTGGACATATCCAAGAGGTTTTCCTATATGTTGGGTATGTGTTATATTCTTTGCACGAGTAGAAAAATAGAAAAAAAGTTATGCCTCGAAAAATGTGTCACATATTTAGGTGGTTTTTCAGCACATGGTTTCTTTGCTGATGGTTTTCTATTTCCGATTAAGGAATTAGGGTTGTTGACTAATCCAGGTCATTGGGTTAGGTTTGGATGTCTTTGGTTCCTATATGTATATTGTATTGTAAACAATGTATCACAATGAATGAATATAAAATATGTCGGTTTTCCTGGTTTAGGTTTCCACGGGAAAAAACTTTGTGTAATGTTTGTATTTTCCATTGTATCTTTTCTGTTCTTTACTAAAAATCTGTTTGCAGTAAATATTGTACAAGGTTAAAATCTACATTTGGTATCAGAGCTTTGTTGGCTTCAGGGGGACGCCTTTGTGGTCAAGGGTTTGGCTCGGGACTGGGATAAGCCTTGTTACAGTGGGAGATCTGTGGTATTGTTTTTCAGATGAAAATAAATGGCAAGCAATTAGAAGATGGAGATCTAGAAGTTTAATGGGAAAAGTTTTGAGTTGTGGAAGCTCAAGATGGAAGATCTGTTGGTGGACATAGATCAGTGGATCATGGTAGATCTAGGTACTACACCTACAGGACTTCAGCAGATGACTGGAAAAAGTTGGATCGAAAGGAAAATAGCACAATCCGACTGTGTCTCTCAGATTTAGTATTAATGAATGTGTCAGAGGAAGCTACATCCAAGGAGTTATGGGATAAGTTGGGGAAGTTTTATCGGTCTAAGACCCTAGTAAATGAACTATTCCTAAGAAAGAAGTTGTATAAATTGAGGATGAGAGATGGAGACTCGGTGGAAGAGCATTTGAATGCCTTCAATACTTTGGTAAGTCAGTTAGTATCTGTTGAGATTAAAATTTCAGATGAAGATAAATGTATCAGTTTATTGTGTTCTTTACCAGACTTTTGGGATATTCTGGTTGTGGCCATAGGTAGTAATAAAACTGCCTTGAAGTTTGATGAAGTTGTCTCATCCTTGTTGTCGAAGGAGATGAGATGAAAGAATATGGAAGGACAGAGCACAGACACATTATTTGCAAGAAGAAGTTCCTGTGAAAGGAATAGATCTAATTTCTCAAGTGGGAGATCTAAGTCTAAGGGTAGATCTAAATCTCCTGGAACGTTTGTAAAGGTATGTTGGAGATGTGGAAAACAAGGGCACTAAAAGAAGCAGTGTAGATCCAAAGTTGAGAAAAAGAAGGGATCTAAATAATCTTCTTCTACAAAAGAAAATACCTCCAAGGAAGAAAGAGGGGATGTGTACTTGGATTCTTCAAGCACGCATGTAGATCACGAGGCATGGTTGGTTGACTCAAGTGCATCCTTTCATATGACTCCCCACAGGGAGTGGTTTTGAGAATATGAAAGGTATGATGGGGGTAATGTTTTCTTAGGTGATGATTCGACAACCAGAATCATAGGATGAGGAAAATTCAAGTTGAGGCTCATAGATGGAAAGATTAGAACACTTCCTGGTGTTCTACACATCCCAGGTTTGGCTAGAAATTTTATTTATGTAAGAAAAATGGACGATGTAGGGGTAAAAACAATATTTGAAAAGGAAACTTGCAGGATGGTTCGAGGAGAAATGGTGTTGTTGAAGGGAGTTCGGTTTGGAACTCTGTATAAGCTACAAGGAAGCACTATTATTGATGGGTGTAATAGTTCCATTGTTCCTGATATTGGATTTGAAGAAGAAAGAACTCCTACAGTCTTTGGAGAAAAGGTTATGATGTGGCATCAAAGATTGGGGCATATCGGAGAGAAGGGTCTTCGACTACTACATGATAAAGGTATGGCTGAAGGTATGTCTAAATGCTCTATGGATTTTGATTTCTGTGAACATTTTCTATATGGGAAGAAGAATCGGGTAAGATTCCACTCTAGTGCAATAAGGGAAGAAGGAATTTTTTTTTTTTTTTAACATAAACGGGTATGGAGCTTTATTTAGAATATGGCAGAGAGGGTTGCCGAACCCTTACATATCTTCTTAGAGCTATTGCTCTGTATCACAAATTCTAGCCAGAATTCTTTTACCATCTACAATAGAGTTAACTCCTAGAAATGCTATACATCTAGACTCAGACTGCTTATATCTAACTAAAATTCAGGGCTGGGGCTCCTGACAAAATTGAGATCGCTGTTGCGCCCTTAGAATTTTCCTTTGTTTCCAGTACTGGTGGCCGCTTCTGCAGATGCCTCTGAAATCTTGCTGAATGTTGTGGTTAACTCCTCCACTTTCTGCTTCAGGTTGCATAGGCGTTTTCCTAAATCGCCCATGAGGTTGGCTGCATCTTTCAGACCAGCGTGAATTTCATCTGAGAGTTCGTCTTTGATTTCCTCCATCTCAAACTTCAGATTGTCCCACTTCTGCTGATTGGTGGAAGCCCTGATGCTTTCCAGTTCGGCTCTGATCAAGTCGATTCGTTCTTTTGGTGTGCGGGGGGTTTTTGAGCCCGAGTCCATGACTGCTATGCTCAACACGATTCTGCTCCTTGCTTCCTGCGACCTGCTCGATCGTCTTCTTGGCTGGTGAAGGTGCGCGAGGGTCTTTTAACCACAAATCCTTCTGATCCTGTTCGTGTTGATCACGGGTGGAGTAGGAATCCATATCTCCTCGCTTAGATCTTGTTCGTCCGACCAGGGGAATGGACTGTTGTCCTTCCTGACTGAAGCCAGATCGATTTGAAAGAACTCGCCAAGGCAGCCACTGCATTTTAGGGAATCGGATGATGGGAGATTGCCCCATTGATTTTCAGCTGTCTTTTATTTTGCAGAGATCCTAGATTCGCCTCTTTATCCGCGTCTGCATTCAACGTCCTAAGCACATGATAAACCTTGTACTCTTCTAGCTTCTCCAAGAGGATGATTATATTTTTGTGTAACTGAGCCAACCTCATATCCTTTGGTGGCTTATTGAGGTTAATGGCATCCACTACTTGTTTAGAATCTCCCACGATATTGACTTTGTTAATGCCCAGCTTGAGGACTTGATTTATCCCTTGCCAGAGTGCTAAGAATTCGGCCTGGTTGTTAGAAGCAAAACCTATACCCTAGGCGAAGGATAATTTAATTGACCCATTAGGTTCGATAAGAATTCCTCCTGCCCCTGCCCTGCCAGGGTTGCCTTTTGAGGATCCATCAAATAGAAGCCACCAGTCATCTAGCGTCGACCTCCACTTCAGGAATTCTTGTTCCGGCAGCCGAATATCCCAATTTCTAATTTTGGAAGAAGTGGACTGAGTGTAATTCTGGTGAGCTGGTTTAAAATCCTTGAGCCAGCTCTCTTCTTCCTCAGTTATCAGGACAGAATTCTGGATGGAAGGCTTCGCATTAATGGCTTCTGAAATCATGGTTTGGACTTTAATGGCCACTTGAGCTGGCAAACGTCTTTCCTCTTTAAAAATTCTGTTGTTTCGCTCTAGCCATATCTTCCAACAGGCGAATTTTGGTATCCACATCCATATAGTTTTAAGAAGGTGCTTTTTTGTTAAGTCAAACGGAGAAAGGGACAGCCAACAGTTGAATAGCTCCTTGCTCTCAGTTGGAAGCTTAGAAGCTATTGGTCCTACAAGGAGCTCCCAGACTTCTTTGGAAAATTCACATTTGTAAAAGAGATGAGCAATAGTTTCTTCTGAATGCATGCACAGGGGGCAGCGAGAGGGCCCTTCCCAACCTCTTCTCTTCAAATTCTCGAAGGTTAAGATGCTGTTATGCATAATAGTCCAGGCAAAGAGGTCGACCTTGGGGAGAGAGGGGAAGTTCCAAAGGCCTTTCCATGGCCCAGGATTGGGGGGAACCCAAGGGACACCGGTGACTATCTTATAACCAGCAGCTGCAGTATAAACCCCTGAGCTTGTTCCCCATCCTCTTTTGTCTATACTTCCAACGCTTAAAGGCGATTTTCCTTGAAGTAAATCCAGCAGGGTAGACGCTTCCTCATTGAGATCATATGGACAGCTTCCTAGATTCCAGTCTTTCCAGGATCTCTTGGTATCATTTTCCCGTCGAGATATGTCCCAAAGCGTTCTACAATTTTTATGCAACAGCCACTTCTTGATATTCGCTATTTCTCTTAGGTCCGAGAGGGGCAGATCTCCAAGAATGGAGTCATCCCAAATACTGATCTTTGAGCCATTCCCCGGGATCTAGGATAGATGAGTCTTGAAGAGGGGCATGTCTCTTTGGCATAAGAGGAAGATAGGCAAACCTATTCTCGTTTTAATGGGCTTCTCCAAGCATCTGTCTCGGCTTCCTGAGAAATATTTTTTCCTCAGTACTTGCTTGCTCCAGGATCTCTTTCCTGTTATCATGTTCCAAAGCATCTTTCCTCCCATGGCTATATTGTGGGCAGCCACATCCCTAATATTCAGTCCTCCTTCCATCCTTGGTTTTTTAACTTTGTCCCACTTGACTAAGTGAAACTTTCTTTCACAGTTCTTACCTCCCTCCCAAAAAAATTTCCTAAGCAGCTCGTCTATTTTATTGGAGATTGTCTTGGGAGTGAGAAGGACCGAGCACTGGTAGATTGGAAGACTAGTTATGACTGAATTCATTAGTACCAGCTTACCTGCTTTATTGAGCCAATTTACTCCCCAAGCTTGGATTTTAAACTTGAGTTTGTCTACCAGGGGCATCCAGTGAGCTACTTTAGAGGCTGTCTTGAAAATTGGAATTCCAAGGTACATGAATTTATCCCAGACTGTGATTCCTTCCATTTCTAAAACCCGACTTAGCTGCAGCATATCTCTGGGATTACAGTTCCAGCCATATATCGTGCTTTTGTGGTAATTAATCTCACTGCCGGAGCATGTTTTGTATATATCTAGCTCTGTTTTGAGGTTCCTTGCTGTCTTTAGAGTGGCCACCCCCAATAGAAGAGTGTCGTCGGCGAATTGAGTGTGGCTGACTTCCTTAATTGAGGGGGCTTCTTTGATGCCCGAGAAGGCTCTGTTATGAAGGGCATTTTGCAACTGAAAACTGAGAACTGAAGCTTGAATAACGTACAGCAAAGGGGAAAGGGGACACCCTTTCCTCAAGCCTCGGGAGGCTTGAAAAAACTTGGCTGGGCGTCCGCTTATCAATGGAGCGATCCAGGGAGATTTGATGCAAGCCTTCACCCAATTAATGAATTGTTGATTGAACCCAAATCTCTACATAACTGCAAACAGGAAGTCATGCCTTACACGATCAAATGCATTGGCTAAATCGAGCTTTACTGCCATACCTTTTTCCTTTTTTTTGCAACTGGAGTGAATAGCTTCTTGGACAAGGATGATATTGTCTAAAATTTGCCTTCCTTGAACAAAACCTCCTTGACTTTCCGGGATCAGTCTTGGCAGGATTTTTTTAAGTCTATTTGCGATTATTTTAGTGATGATTTTATATCCGGTGTTGCAAAGGGAAATAGGTCTAAATCTGGAAAAAAAATTCGCTCCTTTTTCTTTTGGAATTAGAGATAAAAAGGCTGAATTTGTGCCGCCACCGAGTTTATTGCAGACCTGCGATCTCATGACCATTTTACTTAAATATTTTTTGATGGTGTCCCAGCATTGGAAGAAGAACCGGGGGGTAAACCCATCCGGACCTGGTGCCTTATCAGGGTTCATTCTGAAGACAGTTTTCTTGATTTCTTTCATGCTGATAGGTCTGTTCAAAATTCTGTTATCCTCTTCTGTAACCAGTTTTGGAATTTTTGAGAGCGGGTAAGAGTTCAGCTCCAGATCCTCTTGTTCGGGGGCTGAGTAAAGATCTTTGAAGTAGGAATGAGCTGCATCTTTGATATCTTCAAGATCCGTGTAGATTTGACCTTGCCAATGGATTTCGCTTATATGATTATAGTTGTTTCTTGCTTGGGTTTGTTTATGAAAGAAGGAGGTATTTCTATCTCCTTCTTGGAGCCAAAGTGCCCTCGATTTAATTCTCCAGTAGTTTTCTTCTACTCTGCAAATTGTGTGGTACTTCCTTTGCATCTCAGATTCCTGATTAAGGAGTTCCTGGGAAACTTGAACTTCTTCCATGACTGCTTGGTGCCTTTCCAAATTTTCCTGAATTTTTTTCTTTTCCTCCAAGGGGGTTCCGAGGTGCTTGGCCCAGAGTTTTAGGTTTAATTTGAGGAATCTAAGTTTCTCTTCCCATACAAAAAAAGGGGATCCTGAGATGGAGAGATTCCAGGAGCGGAGGACTAGAGAAGGGAAGGATTCATGATGCGCCCAAGAGGGGCAGAACCTGAAGGGGAGAGGACCTAGAGATGAAGGGGGGAAGAGAGACAGAGATACAGGTTTATGATCAGAAGTAGAATGGGGCAGGACTTTGGAGGTGGCTAAAAGTCCAAGAGAGAGGAAGGAGGACTGAACAAGAAAGCGGTCAAGTCTGGCAGCAATGTATCCTGGCCCTAAACGTCTATTCGACCAAGTGAATCTTCCATTGGTTGGGATAATGTCTTCAAGTTCCCAATCTGAGATTAGATCTTCCACCCATTCCCGCGCAGTATCTCTAACTATCGAACCCCCTTTCTTCTCGGCTTGAGAGAGGGTGACGTTTAGATCTCCTGCTACTATAATGTTTACATGAATTCTCTGATTAATGAAAAGGGCTAAGGAATCCCAACAATCTTTCTTCTCATTAATTGAAACAGAAGCATACAAGTTAAAAAGACTTACCAGATGCCCGGATCCTTTATGTAGCAACTTTGTGTAGAGCCAGTGAGTTGTTGTCGCTTCTTCTATTAGTTCGATCTTTGAAGAATCCCAGAGGGTTGCTATTCCCCCCGAGGCACCTCGGGCACTGACAGCCCGACCCGGACCTTTCTTCCAAAAAAAATTGCTTGCCCGGAGGAAGTCTTCCTCCTCAAGATTCGTCTCCTGGATAAGGAGGACTTCAGGTCTTGCTAGCCTTGACAAGTCTCTCAAGGCTTCTTCTTTTGTCTTGCTGCCCAGTCCTCTACAATTCCAGGAGACTAATTGCATTATTTACTTGCTTGAGGAAGGGGAGCACCTTTCGGCGTCTTCCCCTGTTTCGACCCTTGTCTAGTATTTATCATAGCCGGAATTGTGTGYTGWGTGCCCAGAGTTACCTCCTTRTAGGACAGTTCTTCKCGTMTTTTTTTCTCTGWCTTTMTTCCTCTTTTTGGCTGRTYAGGTGTTCCTTTTGGGMTGCTTGCTTCAGTGTCATCGTCCTCCTMTGWTTCGGCCTCAGTGTTAGTATCCAGGTTGGTGTCGTCCTTGCTCGAGCTTATGCTTTTGGCTCCTGTGCTAGGGCTCACTGGGGCTCCTGGTTGTTGGCTTCCTCCTTCTTCAATACCTATAGTGGGATTTCCTTGAATTTTCAGATTTTCTTGAGTACTGTTCGTAGGGTTACCTTCTTTGGATGGTTTCGAATGCGACTTGTCTCTGATTTTGATATTCTGCGAGTTTCTCCCTCTCCTTACTTTTTGCCAGCCATCTGCATCCTCCATCCCACTGGTTTGTAGTTTGGGGCAGTTCCTTTGAAAATGACCGTGGTCCTGGCAGTTTCTGCATTTGAAAGGCAAGTGTTCGTAGTCCAGTTTCTGGTAGTGGGTCCAAGATCCAACGGTTAACTTGACAGCTTTTGGGAGCCCTGCCTCCAGATTGACCTCCACACAAATTCTGGCACATGTATATTGACCCTTATTGTCTGCTTTGTCGATGAACCTGCCTACTCCGTTTCCGATTCTTTGCAGTGATTCGAAATCCCAGCAGTGTATTGGGAGATTTGGCAATCTAACCCAGACTGGCACTTCCTTAGGCGAGTCCACCAATGGATTGAAATCCGGTGTCCATTTGTTTAGATAGAGTCCCTGGGACCCCATGAAATATGGTCCGTTTCTGAATACGAGATCTCGATCTTCTTCAGTAATGAATTCAAAAACAAAATAGCCTCTTCCTACTGGGTAGCAGGTTACTCCGTTTGCTAAGTTTGGTCTCCAGTTCCGTTGTATCCAATCGTCTGTTGTTTTGGTGGATGGCCACAGGCCCATAAACTGTCCAACTAACCCTCGATTGGCCAGAGCTACTGCTATTTTCATAGGATTCTCTTCAGGTAAAGCGATTTCAGGAATTTCGTCAAGTTTCTTTATGAATTTCGGAATCTCCGGAGAGGAAGACTTCTTCCCTTGACTGTGAATGAGCCTACGGAATGCTTCTTCGACCGATTTCGTGGAAGAGGGGGCGGGGATCCCGCCCCCTGGCGGCGCCATGAGCCTCTCTGAACCTCAAACCCTAACTCTCATGCCAGGCGAACCCTAGCGCTCACGAAGCCCTCTTGCCTAGAGAAAGAAATAAGGGAAGAAGGAATTTTACGGCTAGTTCACAGTGATGTTTTTGGACTGGTGTTGGTCCCATCATTGGGAAAATCTATGTACTATGTCTCATTTATAGATGACTTATTGAGGAATACTTTGATATATTTCCTCAGGAAGAAATCTGAAGTCTTTGATAGGTTTAAAGAGTTTAAGGCTCTTGTTGAGAATCAAACAGAGAAAAGAATTAAGGTGTTGAGGACAGATAATGTCGAAGAGTTCTGCAGGAATGAATTTGAAGAATTTTGTAAGAAGTGTGGTATAGCAAGGAAAAAGACTACTCCATACACACCTCAACAACATAGAGTTGCAGAAAGGATGAACAAAATGTTGATGGAAAAATAAAGGTGCATGCTTAGTGGTGTCGAATTAGGGAAAGAGTTATGGGCAGAGGCAATGGGTATTGCATGTTACATAGTCAATAGATCACCCTCATCAACGTTGGATGAAAAGACTCCACAAGAGGTATGGACTAGTAAGGAACCTTCTCTCACACATCTCAAGGTATTTGGTTGTGATGCATATGTTCATGTTCCAAAGAAAAACATTAGTAAACTAGATAAGAAGGCTGAAAAGTGTATCTTTATTGGATATAAATATGATCTGAAAGGTTATAATCTTTGGAACCCAAAAAATAAGAAGGTAGTGTATAGCTGAGATGTGGTATTTAAAGAAATGAAGGATCTTGTTAAACAAGAAGTCCTACCAAGTAAGGAAGAACCAGAGAAAATAGAGTTTGATTTAAAGGATGATGAATTAGACTCTACATAAGAACATGAATCAGAAGAAGAAGATCCTCATACTCCAGTATTGAGGAGGTCGGTTCGAGAAAGAAAGATACCAGAAAGATATACTCCATCTGATTTCCATTCAAATTTTTCTTTGTCTATTACTGATGATGATCCTAGAACTCTCAGGGAGGCAGTGGATTTAGAGGATGGAAATCTCTGGAAAAGGGCCATGGATGAAGAAATGGCATCTTTGGATAAGAATGAGGCTTGGGTTTTAGTGGAGTTGTCGAATGGAAGAAATCCTATTGGAAGAAAATGGGTATTTAAAAAGAAGATGAATGCAGAAGGAAAAGTGGAGAAATACAAAGCTCGGTTAGTAGCAAAGGGTTATTCCTAGGTTGAGGGAATTGATTTTGGTGATATTTTTTCTCCTATTGCCAAGTTAACCTCTATAAGATTTATGTTATATGTTGTTGTTGCATTTGATTTTGAAGTAGAACAGATGGATGTGAAGATGGCATTCCTACATGGGGATCTAGAAGAATAAATCTATATGAAGCAACCAAAAGGTTATGATGCGAAGGGAAAGAAGGAGCTGGTATGCAAGATGAAAAAGTCCCTGTATGGTTTAAAACAATCACCAAGGATGTGGTATCAAAAATTTTATACTTATATGCTGGGACTTGGCTTCACAAGAAGCAAAGAGGATCACTGTGTGTATTTTAAATTAATTTGTGATCATTTGATTTATTTGGTCTTGTATGTGGATGACATGTTGTTGATAGGAAACAACGAGGAGATTATCCAGGATGTGAAAACTCAGTTGTCCTCTAAATTTGACATGAAGGATCTTGGTGCTTCAAATTTCATTTTGGGCATGGAAATTAAAAGAGATCGTAAAAGGAGGAAACTTTGGTTAAATCAGAGAAAATATGTTGAGACAATATTGAAAAGGTTTAATATGCATGAATGTAAACCGGTCAAGATTCCTATTCCTGTTGGTGTAAAGTTATATGCGGATCAGTGTCTCAAGCCAAATGAAGAGGAGGAGGACATGTCTCATGTTCCATATGCAAGTGCAGTGGAAATTTTGATGTATGCAATGGTTTGTACTAGACCGGATATTGCACATGCATTGGGAGTTTTGAGCAGGTATATGTCAAAACCAGGGAAGGAACATTGGACAACAGTAAAAATGTTTTCAAGTATTTGCGTGGAACTGCTAGCTATGGATTGCACTACGAAGGAAGACCAGGATTGGTCATAGTGGTGGATATACATGGCTTTGTGGATGCAGACTGGGCTGGAGATCTAGATCGTAGGAGATCTAAAAGTGGGTATGTGTTTAACTTGTTTGGAGGAACAATAAGTTGGATGAGCAAAAGGTAGGTTGTAGTGGCACTTTAAACTATAGAAGTTGAATACATGGCAGCCACTCACGCAAGTAAGGAAGCAATATGGTTACACATATTGTGTTCAGGTATTGGGTTGGTACAACAAGCTGTAAGGATAGAGTGTGACAGTTAGAGTGCAATTTTTCTGGCGAAGAACCTAGCTTATCATTCAAAGACAAAGAATATTGATATTCAATATCACTTTGTGAGAGACATGGTTGAAGAAAAGAAAGTATTGCTTATGAAGGTGGACACTTTGAAGAATGTTGTAGATTCATTAACAAAATCTTTCAGCACTAAGAAGTTCTCTTGGTGTAGAGGATCCATGGGCATTGTTGCCCTGGATTGTTGACTATGTAACCCTCTAACCCCCTGTATGCAAAGAAAACAACAAGTGGGAGAATGTTGGGTATGTGTTATATTCTTTGCATGAGTATTAGTGTCTGATCGTTGCGTTGGGGTTTAGGGGAAGTGCCCCCGAGAAAAAAATTTATGCCTCGAAAAACGTGTCACATATTTAGGTGGTTTTTTGGCACATGGTCTCTTTGTCGATTGTTTTCTATTTCTGGTTAAGGAATTAGGGTTGTTGACTAATCCAGGTCATTGGGTTAGGGTTTTGGATGCCATTGGCTCCTATATGTATATTGTATTGTAAACAATGTATCACAATGAATGAATATAGAATATGATGGTTTTCCCGGTTTGGGTTTATAGGGAGAAAATCTATGTGTAATGTTTGTATTTGCCATTGTATCTTTTTTGTTCTTTTACTGAAAATCTATTTGCAGTAAATATTGTACAAGGTTAAAATCTACACTATGTAGATTTGTTCTTGCAAATCCCCATGCAAGAAGGTGGATTTAACATCCATCTAATGGGCCTCCCATCTATGTGAGGCAACGAGGGATAAAACAAGTTGGATGGAATTCATTTTGGCTACGGGGAAAAAAGTTTCATTGTAGTCAATTCCTTCAACTTGAGAGAATCCTTTGGCAACTCCTTGAGCCTTATGTCTTTCAACGCTTCCATCTAATGTATACTCAGTTCTATACACCCAATTTCATCTAACAAGTTTTCTTCCTTTTGAAAGAGGTACAAGATCCCAAGTATCGTTCACCACTAAGGAATGATATTCTTCTTTCATTGTCGTGTCCTAATCTATATGGCTAGAATATTCTACAAATGTGTTTGGATCATGAGTCTCTTAATGTGTCTGACATTCATAGTGTCAGACACTATGAATGTGTCTGACACTGATATGTAGGATGACTAGAAATATCACAAGTTTCCTCTTGATTTGAAAAGACCCATTTGGGAAGTGGTGGTGCTAGTGTTGTTGGATATGTGTTATATTATTTTCTCGGTCCTTGGTTTTTGTTTCCAGTTATGGGCGGTTTTTCAGCACATGGTTTTTCGTCGATGATTTTCTATTTTTGGTTAAGGAATTAGGGTTGTTGACTGATACAGGTCATTGGATTAGGGTTTTGGATGTCACTTGGTCCTATATGTATATTATATTGTAAACAATGTATGGGGTGAATGAATATAAAATATGTTGGTTTTCCCGGTTTGGGTTTCCAGGAGAAAAATATCTGTGTAATGTGTGTATTTGCCATTGTATCTTTTTTGTTCTTTGATTGAAAATTTGTTTGCAGTAAATTATTGTACAAGGTTTTAATCTACATTTGGTATTAGAGAAGTTATTGGCTTTTGGGAGGCGTTTATGGTCATGGGTTTGGATCGGGACTGTGATAAGCCTTGTTATAGTGGGAGATTTATGGTATTGATTTTTCAGGTGAAAAGAAATGGCAAGTAGTTTGAAAATGGAGATCTAGAAGTTTAATGGGAAAAGTTTTAGTTGTGGAAGCTCAAGATGGAAGATATGTTGGTGCAAAGAGATCAGTTGATCATAGTGGATCCAGGTACTGCACCTAAAGGAACTTCAACAGATGACTGGAAAAAATTGGATCAAAAGGCGAAGAGCACAATCCGATTGTGTCTTTCAGATTCAGTGTTACTGAATGTGTGAGAGGAAGCTACGACCAAGTATTTATGGGGTACATTGAGGAATTTGTACATGTCTAAGTCCCTAGTAAATAAAATATTCCTAAGAAAGAAGTTGTATAACCTGAGGATGAGAGATGGAGACTCGGTGGTAGGGAATTTGAACACCTTCAATATTGTGGTAAGACAATTAGTATCTGTTGAGATTAAAACTTTAGATGAATATAAGTGTATCGGTTTAATGTGCTCTTTACCAAACTCATGGGATAGTCTGGTTGTGGCCATAGGTAGTAATACAACTTCCTTGAAGTTTGATGAAGTGGTCTCATCCTTTTTTTCGAAGCATATGTGACAAAAGAACATGGAAGGACAGAGCACAGATACATTATTTGCAAAAGGACGCTCCCAGGAAAGAAATATATCTAACTCCTCAAGTGGGAGATCTAAGGATAAGGGTATATCTAAATCTCCCATAAAGTTTGTAAAGGTATGTTGGAGATGTGGAAAATAAGGGCACTACAAGAAGTAGTGTAGATACAAAGTTGAGAAAAAGAAGGGATTTGAAGAAGCTCCTTCTACATAAGAAAATAACTCCAAGGAAGAAGGAGGGGATGTGTACTTGGCTTCATCAAGCACACATGCAAATCATGAGGCATGATTAGTTGACTTAGGTGCATCCTTTCATATGACTCTCCACGACGAGTGGTTCTGTGAATATAAAAGGTATGATGGAGGTAATGTTTTCCTCGGTGATGACTTGACAACCAGAATCATAGGATGAGGAAAAGTCAAGTTGAGTCTCGTAGATGGAAGGATTAGAACACTACCTAGTGTTCTGCACATCCTAGGATTGGCTAGAAGTTTGATTTTTGTAAGCAAAATGGACGATGTAGGGGTAAAAACAATATTTGAAAAGGAAACTTGCATGATGGTTCGAGGAGCAATGGTGTTGTTGAAGGGAGTTCAATTTGGAACTTTGTATAAGTTGCAAGGAGGTAATATTAGTTATGGGTGTAATAGTTCCATTGTTCCTGATATTGGATTTGAAGAAGAAATAACTCCTATAGTCTCTGGAGAAAAGGTTATGTTGTGGCATCAAAGACTGGGGTATATCAAAGAGAAGGGTTTTAGACTACTACACAGTAAAGGTATAGTTGAAGGTATATCTAACTGCTCTCTGGATTTCAATTTCTATGAACATTGTGTATATGGGAAGCATAATCGGGTAAGATTCCTCTCTGGTGCAACGAGGACAAACAAAATTTTACAGCTAGTGCACAGTGATGTGTTTGGATCTGTGTCAGTTCCAACATTGGGAAAATATGTGTACTGTGTCTCTTTTATAGATGACTTCTTGAGGAATACTTGGATATATTTCCTCAAGAAGAAATCTAAAGTCTTTGACAAGTTTAAAGAGTTTATGTCTCTTGTTGAGAATTAAACAAAGAAAATAATTAAGGTGTTGAGGAAGGATAATGGTGGAGAGTTCTGTGGGAATGAATTTGAAGAATTGTGTAAGAAGTATGGTATAACAGGGAAGAATACTACTCCATATACACTTCAGGACAATGGAATTGCAAAAAGGATGAACATGACATTGATGGAAAAAGCAAGGTGCATGCTTAATGGTGTTTGGTTAGGGAAATAATTCTGGGCAGAGGTAGTGGGCACTACATGTTGCCCGGTCAATTGATCACCCTCATCAGCACTGGATGACAAGACTCCACATGAGGTATGGACTAGTAAGAAACCCTCTCTCACACATCTCAAGGTATTTGGATGTGATGACTATGTTCATGTTCCAAAGGAAAATAGGAGTGAGCTAGATAAGAAGGCTAAAAAGTGTATCTTTATTTGGTATAAAGATGGTCTCAAAGGGTATAGAATTTGGAACACAAAAACCAAAAAGGTTGTGTATAGCCGAGATATGGTATTTAGAGAAATAAAATATGTTTTCAAATAGGATTTCCTACCAAGTAAGGAAGAACCAGAGAAAATAGAGTTTGATTTAAAGAATGATGAATCTGACTCTACAAAAGAACATGAATAAGAAGAAGAAGATTCTCATACTCCAGTATTGTGGAGATTAGTTCGAGAAAGAAGGCAACTAGAAAGGTATACACCACCTGATTTTTGTTCAAATTTTTCTTTGTCTATTATTGATGATAATCCTAGAACTGTCAAGGAGGAAATGGATTTAGAGAATGGAAAACTATGGGAAAAGGCTATGGATGAAGAAATGGTAGCCTTGGATAAGAATGAGGCTTGGGATCTAGTGGAGTTTCCGACTGGAATAAATCTCATTGACAACAAATGGGTATTTAAAAAGAAGTTGAATGCAGAAGGAAAAATGGAGACATACAAAGCTTGGTTAGTAGCAAAGGGTTATTTCCAGGTTGAGGGAATTGATTTTTGTGATATTTTTTCTCATGTTGCCAAGTTAACCTCTATTAGATTTCTTTTATCTGTCGCTGTTGCATTTGATTTTGAAGTAGAACAAATGGATGTGAAGACATCATTCCTACATGGGTATTTGGAAGAAGAAATCTACATGAAGCAGCCATAAGGATTTGCTATGAAGGGAAAGAAGGAACTAGTATGCAAGCTGAAAAAGTCCCTATATGGTTTAAAACAATCACCAAGGATGTGGTATCAAAAATTTGATACTTATATGCTGGGACTTGGATTCACAAGAAGCAAAGAAGATCACTGTGTGTATTTCAAATTAATTGGTGATCATTTGATTTATTTGGTCTTGTATGTGGATGACATGTTGCTGATAAGAAACAACAAGGAGATTACCCAGGATGTAAAAACTAAATTTTCCTCTAAATTTGACATGAAGGATCTTGGTGCTACAAATTTCATTTTGGGCATGGAAATTAAAAGAGATCGGAAAAACATGAAACTCTAGTTAAATCAGAGAAAATATGTGGAGACAATATTGCAGAGGTTTAATATGCAGGAATGTAAACTGGTCAAGGTCCCTATTCCTGTAGGTGTAAATTTATCTGCGGATCAGTATCCCAAGACACAAGAAGAGGAGGAGGACATGTTTCATGTTCCATATGTGAGTGTGGTTGGTAGTTTGATGCATGCAATGGTTTGTACTAGACTAGACATTGCACATGCAGTGGCAGTTTTGAGAAAGTATATGTCAAAGCCAGGGAAGGAGCATTGGACATCAGTAAAGAGGGTTTTCAGGTATTTGCGTGGCACTGCTAGCTATGGATTGTGCTACCAAGGAAGACCGGGATTGGAAAAAGTGTTGGGCATACATGGATTTATGGATGCAGACTGGGTCGAAAATTTGGATCGTAGGATATCTACAAGCAGGTATGTGTTTAACCTGTTTGGAGGAACAATCATCTGGATGAGCAAAAGACAGTCTGTAGTGGCACTTTCAACTACAGAAGTTGAATACTTGGAAACCACTCATGCAAGCAAGGAAGCAGTATGGTTACAAAGATTGTGTTCAGGTATTGAGTTGGTACACCAAGTTGTAAGGATAGATTGTGACACTTAGAGTGCAATTTTTCTAGTGAAGAACCCGACTTATCATTCAAAGACAAAACATATTGATGTTCAATATCACTTTGTGAGAGACATGGTTGAAGAAAATGAAGTGTTTCTAATGAAGGTGGACACTTTGAAGAATGTTGCAGATTGATTAACAAAATTTGTGAGCACTGAGAAGTTCTCTTGGTGTAGAGGATCTATGGGCATTGCTACTCTAGATTGTTGACTATGTAACCCTGTAACCCCCTGTATGCAAAGAAAAAAACAAGTGGGAGAATGTTGGATATGTGTTATATTCTTTGCATGAATAGAGGTAAGAGGGGGGTCGGAGGGGGGCAACACCCTCAAAAATTTTTTTCCTCGGTTTTCATGTCCATTTTTGGGTGGTCCTCAATTTTTGTGTCTAGTTATGGGCAGTTTTTAGGCACATGGTTTTTCGCCGATGGTTTTCTATTTCCGGTTAAGGAATTAGGGTTGTTGACTAATCTAGGTCATTGGATTAGGGTTTTGGATGTCATTGGCTCCTATATGTATATTGTATCATAAATAATGTATGGGGTGAATGAATATAGAATATGTTGGTTTTCCCAGTTTGGGTTTCTAGGCGAAAAATCTATGTGTAATGTGTGTATTTTCCATTGTATCTTTTATGTTCTTTTATTGAGAATATGTTTGCAGTAAAATATTGTACAAGGTTAAAATCTACAAGTGCAAGTTCATGTTTAATGGAATCGTATGGAGGAAGGTGAGAAGGTGGAGGTGGATTTTCATCCTCATTGTCATCATCTGAAGAAAAAACTAGAATATGAATAGAAGATGGTATAGAAGCCAAAGATGGGTTGCAGGACGAAGATGACACAAGAATTGAATTAGGCTTGTAGGCCAAGATATTTTCATCAAATTTAATTGATCTTCTAACAATTATTTCACTGGAATGAGGTTGTAGAAGTCAGTAAACTTTGACATCTTCAAAATATCCAACAAAAATGCACTTCTCACTTTTAGGATGTAATGATTTCCTTTTCTCATTAGGAATGTGAGCCCAAGTTACACTACCAAATACATAGAAGTGGCTTACATCTGGATTAATTTTAGTCCATGCTTCTTCTGATGTTATATTTTTTAAAGCCTTTGTGGGAGTGTGATTTACTATGTAATTCGCACAATTGATGGCTTCCTCCCAATAATGAAGACTTAATCCCTTAGATTGGATCATACAATTATCCATTTCTTTTAGTGTGATTTTTTCTCTCATAAACATCTTTTTTCTGTGGTGTATATGGAACATTCTGTTGCATTTGAATACCCTATGCAATGGAGTAACTTGTAAATTTTTTGTTCATATATTCGCCTCCATTATCTATTATTAACCTTTGAAGTTGATATCCAAATTGTTTTTCTAAAAGGGCCTTGTTGGTTAAAAAACATGTCAAAAAATTCACTCTTAAGTTTTAAGAAGTAAACTTAAGTGTGTTTGGAGAAATCAACAATGAAATTTAAAAAGTACTTTCACCTAGAGAAATAAGGAGAAGAAAACGATCACACAAATTGATGTGAACAAGATGCAAAGGGGCCAAGGTTCCAAGAGGCACATTTGTAAAAAATGTTATGATGATGTTTGCAGAGAACACAACATGAGCAAACACCAAACTGCTCATACAAAAGTTTGCTCAAGTCAATTCTATGAGAAACAAAAACTAATGGAAAATATGATGGCCCAAAGTCATCAAATTTGTACAACCTCATAATATCATCAACAATTCTAGTTTCTATCACATGCTTAAGATCTTTTAAATCCTTGATTACAACCTAGTGAGGTGAAAACTCCAAGGTTTCACCTTCACTTGAATGAGTGATTTGATATATTGATAGAAGGTTGTAGGAAATACTTGGAACACATAATATATCATTGAAATTACCATTATATACTTGAACTATTCCAGACCCTACAACACTAAGAGATCTATCATTACCAATAAATACTTTTTTGGTGTTACATTCATTAAGAGAAAAAAAAATGGCTTTCTCCTTAGCTATATGAGAAGATGCTCTAGAATCAATAAGCCACTTATCATAAGAAGAAGTGGATGTTGCATTGAAAGAGAAACCAAAAGTAGAAAGTGAATGTCCATGAGAAGAAGAAGAATCAAGATTGATGTTGTGCTTCTTCATTGTTTCTTCTAAGGTTTCCATATTTAAAAAAAAATTAAACTCCAAATAACCATCTCGCCCACAAAAGTTGCAATGCTTTTCAATTTTCTTACTTTTTGGTTTTGATCCTTTGTCACCATTGGGAGTAGAAGTTGGCTGAGAGGGTTTGGGACCCTTGTTTTTCTTTTTTTTGTGGAGAGAATTTTGCTTCTTTGGATGCTTGGTTTTGCCTTTCTATTGAGCAACTAAAGGTTTTTTATATGTACTTGCAGTGCAGATCACTCCAAATTGCAAGAGATTAGCTTTCTGTCTAATCAAAGAATTGCAAAAAGAGTCAAGAGTGGGAGCTTGGTAAGCACCCCGTAGAGATTCTTTGGTGGCATAAAAGGTAGATACAAAGGTAGAATATGCACTACCAAGTTTAGCAAGAATAACATATATGCAACGATCATCCTTCAGATCTATTTTACAGTCTTGAAGTAAAACTATAAATCTTTTGAACTTAGATAAATAATATTCATTGCAAGGTAAATCATTGGGGCTTAATCTCATTAACCAATTTTCAATTTAGTGGGCTCGAATCACATTGTGTTTACCAAATACAACTTTTATCTTAGCCTAGGCTTCACCCGGGTCATCAATTCCTTGAAGGTGAAACCATAAATTAGGAGTGATGGAGATTTTGATTAATCCATGTACTTCATCATTTGTATTATCCCATGTACTTCATCATTTTTATCATCCCATTTGGATTTATTTTTGACATCAATGGGGACTTGTTATTTTCCCAAGGTAAGCCAATACAATCTTTTACTTCTTAGTACATCCTCCATATGAGATTTCCATGATAAGTAGTTGGTACTCGTAAGAAAAAGATCACTTGGATAAGACATATTAAAACATGCATATAATATGCATTCAAAAACTGAAATTGACTATCTGGATCGAAAGCTCTCGAAAAATTGGGTTGTTTAAAAAAACGACATTGAAAATGGACTTCAAATGTGAAAGTTATGCCCTTTTAAAAAAAAGGCATAAACGGTAACCAAAGCACCACATGTCAGGTAGAAGTTGGCGCACATGATGATGCATGTACAATGACATGGCTAAGTAAAAAAAAATCCCTCCCTTCTCTAACTTTGCCTATAAGTTCACTTTTACAAATAAGTTACTTATGAAATGATCCACTCTTATAGGATAAGTAAGAATCAATTTTACAATGAAGTTACTTTATAAATTAAAGTTGCATATAGAAAGTAACTTAAAAAAAGAATATTAAAGTTACTTTACAGTGATTCACTTTTATAATTTAAGTGAAATGCACTTTACAATAAAAATATTAAATAACTCAAGTTTGCATGAGCTTTGCAAAAGGTAGCTTAAAAAGGAAAGAGTTGAACTCAATACCTCTTATTAAATAAAGAAACTTTCAACCAAGTGAGTTAGTGAAAAATATATAGCAATTTTAATGGAGAAGAGTTTTTTTTAACTCTTTGTCTCGAAGTGTGTGCTTGCCCCAAAAACCCTTGTTTTTGAATGCAAAAATATTCAACAAAGCCACTAAAAAACAATCGAAATTTTGAAAAAAAAAACAGAATTTCAACAATAATGGGGCTATATCTCGGTTAGCTTACTCGGAAATGCAAGATTTCTCTTTGTTTCTTATTTGCTAAGCTCACATAAAGCACAGAGCAAAGAATATACAAAGAAAAGAAAACACTTTCCACTCTATTTCTGATTTTCCAAGATCGCACAAAGTGTACGACAAATAACATATATATATCTAAAAGAGTAGAAAAATAGGAATAAAACAGAAACGTTGAAATATTGACTTTGTAAATTTAAAAAAAGGGGTGTATTATGAGTTTATATATTTGGATCTGACCAAAATGGTTGTATATTGGGCAAACAAAATTATTTTCGAGTGAAACAAAAAGTGTTTCCAACTAAAAGTAGTGTTTTGAATGCAATGTAATAGTCCTCTTAGCCCAAGAATACACTAAAATAGATAAACTCGGAAATGAGACAACTTGGGTTTAAGATCTCAATTAACAATGGGAGCGAGTCTTCAAATGGGCTCTGATACCGTGTTTGAAAAAATAGGGTAGTCCCACACATGACAAACACCTTTAGTAATCACTCACATAACCAGATCAAAGATCAATACACTGATGTTTTTACATAGTTAAAACTCTCGAAGAGGGAAATAGTCCACGACCTCAACCAACATGGCCATTTGAGGCAATATATTATTGCAACAGAAAAATATTTTACAAGAGAGTTTTTCACAATCGATCATCAACAAATGACCATCCATGCTCTTTAAATAGAGATCATGGACCAATAAATCCACATATCAATATAGCGGGTGAGATCAAGGATAATATGAGTCGTCAAATCACTCTATGTTTAGAGCATATCGTGACCATCAGATTACATAACTACAAATGCATACTAATGCATATTGAAGAAACAAACTTTTACCTAAGGACATATGAAACCTAAATCTCTAAATGTCCTAACAAAACAAGGTCCCAAAACCTTAATAAATAAATATATAAATGTTTTATAAAATAGTTTCTTTCAAATGAATCATCAAATTCCCAACTTGAGGATAATTAGAAGTAATTTTTTGACTATTTTCCTTTTAATTGTATTAAACTTCATGTATTAAAAATATGTTGGATTTGTTGTATATATGTCCATAGTTATCCAAAACATCTTCCATATGTTTTTTACAACTATGAATAAATTCCCCACAACTAGTGTACCTATGTGATTTCTCAATACTATGTATGTATTTTTGGTAGCCCCAAATAGAAATGACGGTCCCATCCCTTATCCAATAAAATTTCCTCATTAAGCAATTTATCCCTACAAAATCTAAATATGAAAACCATAAAAGAACACTTCAATTTTTCCACAAAGAGTCCTACATTTGGGTTAGGGGACCCTTAAAGTACTTTAGATACTAGCCAATGGGACACCTCCATCAATTAGAGATTAGAAAAATTAATACTTTTTGGGCTCAAAAGACATCTTCCATAGTCAATTGGGTTTAGCCCGAGTGGTTTGTTCTGAGGGGTGTTTCCCCCCCACCCAGGTTCAATTCCCACAAGTGAAATGTTGTGCTCTTGATGTTGAGCCCTCAATGTTTCAAAAATTATTAACCTCCCCATGTTCTCCTGATTTAAGGGGGGATTATTACATGGATGTAGCAAGTACTGATAAAGCGGTGCCATGCACCACTTCTAAAAGAAAAACATATTCCATATGGATTTTAACTAATAAAGACGTGTCTTCTCTTTTGACTTCACACTGGATATCCATGGATATTATAAATGCAATTCTACATGATATATCCCCATATGTTGCAGAGGAAGCCTGTGCATGCTGGTCTCCTCTTGGAAATTTGAGATTGCTATTATTACTATATCCTTACATTTAAAATATATTTTGGCTATCTAATGGTTATCCTTCCTACTTATCTTGAATATTGGAGACATTTAGATCACTTTTCCTTTTTTTGTTCATATCTATCAAAAATATCCTTATTTCTTGGATGGTCTAGGAATTTCACCCCATGATCTTTTGTGTTATTATCCATGCAAAATTTATATTTATTTATCATGTGAGGGGAAAATTTTCATCCCTCCTTTGGCTTGTGTTTTCTTCCCAACTTCTCATTTTCTTTTGGTTGATATCCATGATTGCTATCTTTTTCTAATTTATTCAATGTGCTCTCTATTTTTTTTATCCATATTGGATCATCATACAATTTTTCATCTATCTTGGTATTATATGGGTGGAAAAAATTGGAGGAATCAACTTGCTAGGCCATTTTAGTGGCATGTCCCAGTTTGAAAAATTGGGGTCTCGAACCTTTTAGATCCATTTTGAGGACTTAAACAACATTTTTGGGGTTTATAGTGTCTGAAACTTATGCACACACCCTTGATGGTGTTCCACACTCCGAGACCTTTTGAATGGTGCATCAAACGCCTTAATCAAAGCTCCTATGCAAAAAATTTGCCTCATGCAAGTTGAATTACCTATCTTGTTGACCACCATGGTATGAGTGGATACCACATCAACCCCCATTACTCACACATATGGGGCTACTCACATGTCCACTTTCAATAATATTGTAGAAGGTCCAAACCTAATCACTAATTGAGGGTTGAGGAAGTCAAAACCTTAACCCTAGATGGCTATCAGGTTATGTTAAATACCAGGTGGCTAGGTTGAGAAATGGTTCCATTCTTTAGCATTGTATTTGTTCCATAGTTGAGTAAAGAATTTAGGAGTGGTATTTTGAGAGCATAACAAAGGATTTATGAGATTTTTTAGCAGCCATTCAGGCCACAATGTCAAAGGCAACTCCATAATGAGTGCCCCTTTCTTTATGCTTGCTATTGATAACTTAAGAAAGGAGAGCAAAGCATAGGCCTCACCTTCTCACTTGTTTTTATACCATATTGGGTTTCCCATGATATATCTTGTGTTAATTTGAGTGGATGGTGTGTTCTTTTCTCATTTCTTTCATTTCCATATTTTGCTTATTTTCATAATTTCAAGCAATAACCTAGTAATCAGTAATCTAGGATCTAAGAAAGTAATTTGAATAATCTATGATTTCATAATATTAGAATATTTGTTGTGATGAACTATTCTAGTGGAATATCCACGATAGTTTACTTATCATATTGGTATCAAAGCAATTTTATTTGGGATATTTGTGAAAAGTTGTAGGATCTAGGAATTATCTTAAGAAGAAAGTTGTAGAAACCTAGCCATGGAAAATGAGTATGTTCACAACAACCCTTGAGATCCAGTAGAAGAGAGATTTGCGAGGATGGAAGAGAAAGTCGCTAATATCTCTCACAATATGGCTCTCATTGTGGCAGCTCTAACATGCAATCTCAGACCATTCACAGAGGTTGGAGGCTCTAATGCAGAGATCGAATTAGAGGGGAAACCGAGAGATAACAAAGACCTAGAAAATGAGTCAAGGAAAGAGCCCAAGAAAGAGTAGCCAAGTTCCAGTGAGATTACCCCTTCACAGTATTTATTTAAAATGGAAGCGAAAGTGGATTCAAGCCATACCAAGGTGAGATTGATGCATTACATTTGAATAATTGGTTGCAACAATTAGAGGTCTATTTCAGTGTTCACAATATAGACGAGGAGAATTATATTTCATTGGCATAGATGAAATTAGAGGGCCATGCATTAAACTAGTGGGAAAGTCACACAAAAACACTTAGAATGGAGGGTAACTCGCCAGTAACCAAGTGGGAAGATTTCAAAATTCTCATTATGTCCAAATTCTACCCTATCATGTATGTAGAGGACCAATGGATTCATTGGATTTACTTTAGGAAAAGGCACGGGCAGAGTGTGTAGGAGTACACCATTGAATTCAGAAATATGGCTATCATGTTGGGTATCTCACTAGAAGAACCTGAATGTACTCCTTAAATATTTTGGGGGTCTACACAGTCATTTGTGAAAGCAAGTGATGCTCTCCAAGCCTAATACAGTTGATGAGGCATGTGTGCAATCACAATATATGGAAAATATAGGCCATAAGAAAAGAAAACAAAGTGATTCCAAGCAGAAAGAGCACCAATATGCTTCCAAGGAGGGGAAGAAGAAGTGGAAAGGGAAAGAAAAGAAGATGACAACCACTCCACATAAATGAAATGATCAAAGTAACCATTGTAACCATTAAAATACCAATGGTTACACTGAGGAAAAGTGTTGGAAACTACATCCATAGATTAACCCTAAGAACTGTAGGAAGGATTCCAAGAAGAAGAACCTTCTAGTCATGGATTCAAGAAGTTGGGTAGAGAAAAAATTAGATGTAGATGAGAAGTTTTCCTGCACTTCACTGCCAAAGGAGGTGAATCTGAGTATCCTTCATCACAAGGAAGAGAAGGAGATGGCAAAATGCTTCCATATCAATATCTAGGTCAAGAAGACCAAGGTATAAGCTTTATTTGATTCTGCTTCACAGGAAAATATCATAGCAGTTGATTTGGTTATCAAGCTTGGGTTGGAGGTTCATGATCATCCTAGCCCATATCCACTAGGGTGGGTAAATAAGGATGTAGAAATAAAGGTTGTGATAAAAATTTTTTGTAAGTGCATATTTATTAATGAAGTGGAGTTAGATGTATTACCCATTGATGTGTGTGTTGTAGTGTTTGGGAGCCTTTACATGTATATGAGGGATGTTATATTCATGTGGAGAGAAAACCAATACCGCCTAATCAAGGATGGGAAGTATTTCATCATCAATGCACATAAAGTTAAATCGAAGATCTCACTGGTAAGTGCCAACTAAGCCACAAATTTGATTAGTTCAATTAAGAAGTATGTTTTTCTTTTCTCATGAGAGAATTAGGTAGGTGATGAATCAATAGGAGTAAAGGCATCCTTGGAGGGATGTACTAAAAATTAGAAACAACAGTTTGAGGAGTTGTTGGAGGCATACAAAGGAGTGTTCCAAGAGCCTAAATGAATTCCACTTAAGAGGTAAGTGGAGCATGAGATATAGTTGTTGCCTGAATCCCCATTACCAAATATTGGGTTGTATATACAGTCTATTTTGGAAGTAGATGAAGTGAAGAAGCAGTTGCAACAATTGTTGGAGCAGGGAGTGATTCGACCAAGCACTCCACCTTGTGGGTCATCTATCATCATCGTACCCTAGAAGGATGGAACTTGGAATATGTGTATGGGATGCATAGATTTGAACAAGATTACACTCAAGAATCGAAGCCCTTTACCCATGATCAATGATTTGTTAGACTAGTTGCAGCATGCCAAGTACTTCACCAAGTTGGATCTCAAATCAGGATACCACTGTTGAATCCACTGGCGGGTAATCAAAGGTACCCATCAAAGATGGGCATAAACCAACCCCTACGTTGACT